>JZKD02S2251696.1:569541-589758 GCA_000966675.3 Picea glauca | reverse complement strand
TTCAAATGGAAGATTCTAAACCTGTGGGTACACCTATGGTAACTGGATGTAAATTAAGCAAGGATGATGATTCACCTTATGTTGATCAAAGCTCATATCGATCAATGATAGGAAGTCTGTTGTACATCACAACATCTTGCCCAGACATAATGCATGCTGTAGGAATGGTAGGAAGATATCAAGCTGCTCCTTAACATATTCATTTGCAAGCTGTCAAAAGGATATTTAGGTACTTAAAAGAAACAATGACTTATGGTCTGTGGTATCCTAGAAATCAAAGTCTTCATTTGACTTCTTATTCAGATGCAGATTGGGAAAATTGTGTTGATGAGAGAAAAAGCACCAGTGGAGGAGCATTCTTCTTGGGTAACTCCTTTGTAGCCTGGCTTAGTAAAAAGAAAGGTTCCATATCTCTATCAACCATAGAGGCAGAGTACATTGCTGCTGCTACCTGTTGTACACAAGTATTATGGATTATTCAGACACTTGCAGACTTAGAGGTAAAATATACTGCACCGATACCAATTCATTGTGATAACACGAGTGCCATTAGTGTGTCTAAAAATCCTTTCTTCCACTCCAAGACAAAACATATTCCCATAAAATATCATTTTCTGAGAGAACAGGTCACCAATCAGATTGTTCAGGTCTAGTACATTCCCACTACAGAACAAATTGCAGACATCTTTACAAAGCCCCTAGCCAAGACATCATTTGAATATCTCAGACAGAAGCTGGGTGTCATTTCATTTCACACCTAAAAGAGTCCATCTTGTTAGGGGGAGATTTGTATTGTTTGAATATCTAAATGCCTCCTAAAATTACTGCAATAGCTCAGGGGGAGCATGTCTCTTCTTTGACATCGATGTCAAAGGGGGAGAAACGAATTCAGGTGCCTTAGTTGCCATCAATGCCAAAGGGGGAGATTATTGGCAAATGTTTTATAGGAAGCATAAGATTGTCATTGATAGCAAGTACAAAAGTAATAATGGCTTGAGTACAACACCGATGATCAACAGGCAAATAGAAGATAAGGATAGGAAGATCGAATGATCGAAGGAAACGCTGGCAAGTACAATAGTGAAGATGGAAGGATCATAATATGCGTCGATGGACAAACAAGAACAACATAGGCTCAAGAGGAATTAGTGCAGAGTCGAAATTCTTCCAAGTAAGAAGGATGTGTAAACTTGGAGGAGAAGTGTCGTTGATCGTTGGATCCCATCCAAAATTCCCGACAGCATGAGGGCCATCAGATCTGAATAAAAACAAGAAGAACGGATTTGGTGTTAAAGGTCACAAGGCGCGAGGACGCGAGGCAGCGAAGTGGTGAGAAGATCAGGACCGTCCATCTGGGAAGGACACGTGGCAAAGATCGGAGAGATCTCATGAACTCGGGAGTTCACAGGGTGAAATCCCGAATATTGGGTGTTCAAAGTCGCGAGGCGTGAGGACCTGAGGTGGAGAAGTGGTGAGAAGATTAGGACCGTCCATCTGGGAAGGATGCGTGGCAGATATCAGAGAGATCTCACGAACTCATGGGTTCATGGCATAAAGGCCCAAGTATTGGGTGTTCAAAGTTGCGAGGCGCGAGGACGCGAGGCGGTGAAGGGGTGAGAGATTTATAGCCATCCATCTGGGGGGATAGGTGGCGAGAGATGCGAGATCGTGATTTAATCGTGGTCTGTTGTATCAAGAGGACATGTGGCGAAAGATCATCATCTCGCTGACTGGAAAGTCAAAGGAATAGCGAGATGCGAGATCGTGATTTAATCAAGGACCGTTGGATCAAGATGACGCGTGGTGAAAGATCAAAGCACCATAAAACTCCATCTCAGAGTTTCGCCTATCGCAACTTGGAGTGACGAAAATCTCCATATTAGGATCAACAAGATGCGAGATCATGAAATGATCATGATCGTCAATACATCAAAAGATATGGACCATTGATCTGAGCTCCATCTCTGAGTCTCGCCTATTGCAACTTGGAGTGACGAGAAACTCTAGCGAAGAAATAGTGAGATGCGAGATCATGATAAGATTCTGACTGTCAATACACCAAAAGATGTGGACCGTTTATCTGAGCTCCATCTCGGAGTCTCGCCTATCACAACTTAGAGTAATGAAAATATCCAATGAAGGAACAACAAGATGCGAGGTCACGATGAGATCAGGATTGTTGATTCATCAAGATCATGAACCGTCGATCAGGGTCGATGAAGATCAAGAGTTTAACTGTCTCAGAGAAGACGAAGAGTCTTAAACTACTAGAGAGACTGAGGAATATCAGTATAGCATACAGTGATGTTGGACACGCGGTGTGAACGACCAGAGAAGCTGAAGAATCACAATGATGATCAAACAGAGCACTCGAGAGGTGGAGGATAACGATGCAGAGTCAACATGCAGAGGCATTGCAAACACTGCATGCACAAGGTGCATAGAAGCTATAAATACATGGTACAGAGAAGAGATCGGGGGCGGTTGTTGTTGGAGGTTGTTATGATTGTTTTTGGTAAAGGTAATTCAGGTGTGAAGAAGGAGGAGAGTGCAGCAGTTGAATAGCACAAAAGAGGAACTGTGCAGAGAATGGAGATGGCGCACAGAGAATAAAAAGTAGAAGACCAGACAACACAAGTGATGTGAGCAGAAAGGCAATGAGGCAGACAGAGGAACGAAATGTAACAAAACAATGATAAAACTGGTAAGCCATTGTTGAACATTATATCACTGTAATAAGTTTGAGTAACAAAGAATTAATATTTCAGGGTGGTTGGGAGGTGCTAGGGAGGACTGTTATCCTCAGAGGTTCAAGTGGGTGCTTGAACATAGGGAGTTGGTGCTTCCTTCTAGTTGGCGCTAGAGAAAACAGAGAGTTGGTGTTCTCAGCAAGTTGCAGCTTGCTAAACAGAGGTTGTAGCCTCATTATGAGTTGGTGCTCATATGTATGATAATGTAAAGAATGTAATTATTACTTATCATATAAAGAAAAAGAGGTTTTTACCCTGTATAGGCTTCCTTGGAAAATATATGTCTTTGTGTTTCTCATATATGTGACTGATGTTGAATGTGCCTGTGTTTATTTCTCTGCATTATTTTGATCATCATTCAGTGTTTCTGCAAAGAATTTTAAAAGAAGCATAATTGTTTAACCTCAGTAAAAACTGATTCAAACCCCCCTCTCAGTTGTCTAACACTCCACACACTCCTTCATGAAATTCATTTATGATGCCTTCTGTTTTAGACTATGTTAAGAAACACAACAAGAAACCCAAGGGATCTTTCCAGTACAGTTGGTCATCAATAATACAATATTTAACCATGTGTAACTTCAAAGTTATCTCTTTGGATGGAGTCATGTCATTCGAGCACTGAAGGGTAACGAGGTATGAAACAATGTCGAAATACCAAGCAGAGGAAGAAAATCTACCTTCAATCTGAATCATAGGTGTTTGATCATCAAGCTCATCTATATCTGGGAGATACCTATGTGATTCCGATTGATTTATCCCGAGTGACCTAAAATTTGATTCAGTTAACAATTTCGCCAGGCCTTGAACTTTGACTAGCTTGGTCGTTTTCACTTCTAGATCGAACTCCTGAATTTTTTCCAACCATAGACCTCTCTTTCCATCACTGTCTGGCTGAACCAATATTTCTTTGACAATTCTTGTTGGTACGTAAGTAATTATTTTAGAATGCAACACATATGTCTTGAAATCCTTGAGAGCTTTAACCATTGCGTAAGCTTGTTTTTCAAGTATATCACATCTTAATTCTGCATCCTTGAGACATTTACCGAAAAAGGCTATCAGTTTCTCAAAACCTTCTTTGTTCTTTCACAAGAGAGTTGTTGTGATAGTATGTTTAGAAGAGAAAGAGAAGATCAATAATTCCTTAGTATAGTTCGGACTTGCTAGCATTGGTGCTTCGCCTATAGCTTTCTTGATTCACTCAAAATATGCTTTGGCTTTTGTAGTCCACTTTACTTCTCTGTCTTTTTTCAACATATCTGTAATCAATTTGATAATTTCGATGAAGTTAGGGATAAATCTTCTCAAAACATTTATCTTCCCTAAAAAAGATTGGATTTATTTCTTACTTCTAGGAATGTTTATCGTGTCAATAGCCTCAACTCGCTTAGGATCAATATTGATTCCATCCTTTGAAACTATATTGCCTCAAATTATTTTCGTCCTTGATATGCATAATCTCCTAGGTTATTTATACTTTTATTTTTACTAAACATGGGTGTATCTGGCCACTACTTTTGAGAAAATCCTAGTGGGTGGAGGTTGTCCTTGACCACATCCCCCTCCACCACCACCTCCTCTAGCACCACCTCCAACAACAACCATTGAAAGTCTAGGGGATGAACTTTGGGAATTAAAAAGAGGGTTTTCAAAAACTTCTATGGACCGAAGTGGAGACCTTTCAACTTCCTTGGGATGCGACGAAGGGAAATATGGAAAATGATCATTAGGGGAAGTAAAGTCTAGAAAGGGAGGGAAAGGAAAACATGGACTAGTTTCTTTAGATTTACAAGATGTATATATAGGTGAACCAGTAGGAGATGAATTGGGGTATAAAGTACACTCTTCAGGATTTTAGAGAACCGAAACCTTTTCTTCGGGTGAGGATTGGGTAAACAAAAATGTAATTATAGAGGGTATAGAAGAGGATATTTTATTTAGACTATTTGGAGAATCATAAGTGTCAATTTCAATCTTTATTTCAGGTACAAATTCCTCCAGGTTCTCATGCCTAACCTCATAATGGCTAGTCAAGGCCTCCATAGAGGGTGTTTGTTTAATATTCTTTTTAGGGGTTGGTTCTTCAATCGAAACCTTAGTATTGACTTGTGTGATTTTCGGTTGGTATTTCTTACCTGCCGATGTGGTAGTTGACTTGAGGTATCCCTTTGGTTTTAATAACTTTTTAGGATCAGATATAGGTGTGGTCTGCCTATCATCTGGATTGCTTCTAGTATTATTTCGATTGAATGCCAGCTTATTTGTAGTGGAGTCGCCGAGTGAAAAATAAAAAATAGTTGTAATTCAATGTTCAACCTTTGTTCACTATCAAAGATAGAATCTCACCTTGTCGTTCTCCCAGGGAAAAATAACTTTGTTTCTCCATCCCTGGCAACGACGCCAAAAAGATGTTGTTCCTGAGATTAAACTTAAGGCTCAAATAATAATGGCAGGCATCAGGAATATTTTTGAGTGTGTTTTAAAGTGCTTTTTCTACCTTAGTTGTATGAGAAAAATTCCTTAAATGAAATTAATAGTTTGATAGCACAGAGATCGTGTTTCATATCTGAGTCAAAATTGCAATATCGAATGGTATGAGATGAAAATAGAAAACTGTAAAACAGAGAAGGGAATTAATTACTGAAGAGTCCTACCTTGTTTTCAGTAGAGGAAAAGAGATAGTGTAACCTTGAATAACGCATAAAATGTAGTAATCTACACAGCAAGCAGGTCTTGATTTACTCACAATAAATGCAGAGGAAAAGTTGCTTACTTAATAAATAAATAATACCTTGTCATTACAGTAGTTGTTGTACTAAATTGAAACCAAACATTTATCAAGGAATACATAAAGGAATGTTGAGAAATGGAAAACAAAAGAAACACATAACCCATATTTAAGAAAACTTGGAATCTCTATCTGCACTTGTATTAATACTCTATAAGGATAGTTTTCTTTATTACAATCAACAAGAAGAAGCCATAAATAAGTCATTAATCTATGTTTTTATACAAAATGGTCTCAACTCAAAACGGTTGGACTTCTCATAATTCTAAAAATACTAAATTTTACAATATGTAAAACTGAAAACTTCCATTGGCCTTCTCCTCTGTCTCTTTGTTTGGTGGCAGAGGCGTTTCTTATCCTCATCCTTTACTTGGAAATAGTTGTCATCTGATCCTGACTTGTATGAGTCGTATGCACATGTTTTTATCACTTGCTTCCATATGTGTTGGCTTTCCTGTATTTGACACACTGGATGCATCTGCTCACTAACTGTAACACCAACCCAGAAGGTGCAGTTGCCTCATTTGCTTAAAAAATGTATAACTTATTTTCTATCTGGGGAAACCTTTCTTGTATCTTCTTTGCTCCCAAATATGTGTCATGTAACTCCATGATTGGACTTAGTATCCATTTTTTTATTTGGATAAGATCACTTTGGTTCATTTACTGGATGATGATCATGGCCTCTTCTTTTCTTGTCCTAGAGTTACATTGGTTCCTTGCTATGTCAATCTTCCCCAGGGATTCAGAGATGTTATTTACTTCAACATCAAGTAAACCTTTATCTAGTGAAGATATTTCTTCTAGACAAGCTTTGTGTACCTCTATGGCCAATATTTTTCTTTCAGCAAGATTTGATTCCCAGGCCTTCAAAATTATGTCACCTCTGGTTTGCTAAGACAGAGACAGTTGAGGAGTTGTTGATACATCATCTTTTGGTACTAGACAGATAGCCTTTTGAAACTTACCCCGAGTTGCATGGGCTTCCCTTTATTTAATGTAAATGTTATTCAGAGAAAGGTCTACCACCCAGTAACAATTTTGAATGGCTTCCACTTTTGTAAAAGGATCTTGCTCGGTTGATTCCAGCTTCTCATGTACTTCTAGTGCTTGAGCTTAGAAAGCTGCCATATCTACTGTTGTACCTTCATCCAAGTATACATTGGATTGTAGTTTATTGATTAATTCTTGTTGTTGAGTGACCAACTCTATTACACATTATTTTTTTCATCCCTATGACCATTAATGATGTAAACCTATCTGTTGCCTTCAGAGGATTTAGTGGCCTGAGTTCCTGAAGAAAGAAGGGAGAAGAACTTTTCTTGAGAAAAGAAGTTGCATTTTCCTTTGTAAAAACCCTATTAAAGAGGATGTTCACAGGTTTCTATATAGGCAGGGTGAGAGAATGTCTGATTCTCCCAGGTTGCACCATAGCTGGGTTGCGAGATGTTCGTAGGTTGCTCTATAGGCAGGGTGCGAGAATTCTTACATGTGGGAAAAATGAGCATTTTCTCGAATCTTCTAGAAGGAGAAACTTCCATGGTGAGGTGGCATCCAAATGGTTTGGATCTTACTCACTTTCATGATTTAGTGGGATCATCCTAACCTCCTCACCTTATCCTCTTCAACTTATAAAAGGATATGAGCTCTCATGGAGAAAGTTAGCTTTTGGGGATTGGCTAAGTTGGATTTGGATTGGAATTATTAGCTTGGTTGGAGTGTCTTTGAGTTTTTCCTTTGTCAAGATAGATTGTGAATATTATCAGATCTATTCTTTCATAATTCTTGGAGTGGAAGTGTGTGGGGAACGAAGGATAGTTGGAAGGGACCTTACGACATCAAGGCCATGGTTGTAATTTATCTTTCACATTTAATATGATACAATAATATGATTCTTTCCTATAAAGCTTGTTGTGTTTTATTGTATGATTCCTTGATCACATACATAAGTTTATATTGATTTCATGCTATTACTATCACTTCGGTTGGTTTCATTCTTTTGCAGGATCATCATTGTATGAGCGTTGGAACAGAGCTAGGATGGTAATGGCAAGAGGAAGTGGCGTTTAAATGGTATGTCACCTATCCCTCTTTAGTTAGTAAATTAAATATTTAAACTTAAGGAAACCATCATGTTCTAGTGTGTTTTTTTCTAAATCTAGGTGGATCTAGGGAGATCAGTTAGTGTCCGCACCTACCGATTAGTCCGATAACAAAATTGGTGACCATACTGGGGAACAGATTGTTTCCTAGTTAGTCTAGTTTCCCTTCCTTTGATTTCTTGTTTTCGTTTTGAGTCTGTGGCACATCCATCTAGAATCTCTGGATCTAAAGGTTCACTTAGATTTCCTATCCTTTTTCAAACTTTTCTTTGATTACATACATTGTCGCACTATACCTCTCTACAGGCTATGAAAACCATTGATTTTCGCACCCTGCTGTTAGATCTAGTGCGAACTTATCACACCCTACCATTGTCTAGCCTGCGAGCATACCTAATTATCGCACCCTACTAGTGTCTAGCCTGGGACAATACCTAATTCTCGCACCCTACTAGTGTCTAGCCTACGAGAATACCTAATTCTCACATTGTACTCTACTGCTAGGCTGTGAACTTGTTTGTAAACTTTTTTGGATTAGGTCTTGTCATCTTTTGATGACCCAGTTTTGCTTTGATCAGCTGGATTGAGATTTTGGAGCCTATATTGATCTGTTTGCAATCTAATTGACATTCTTTGAGTTGATTTTAGCCATCTTTTCTTTTTTTTGTTTTGAAGGATTAGTCTCTTGCTTTGAGTGTCTTTCAATTACAAAGTGTGTGTTTTCTTTAGAATTGTTTAGGGAAAGATTCAGATTTATTCTGAATAGTTCACTTTAAAAGAAAACTTTTAGTTTGGGTTTATTTGTTTTAAAAAAGTTCATTATTGCTTTTAGTGAAGTTTTTGAAACAAAAGATTTAATTTCTTGCTTTATATTAGATTAGGGGCATCCTTGCATTTGAAGTAGTGAAATTGCATGATTCTTGACATTTTTTGGTCTTAAATTCCAAAAACTTTTCCCCCTCATGGACGGGGGGGGGCATGAATCATGCATTGATGTACAGTACCTTTTTCTCATTTCTTGAGAATCTTGATATTGATGAGTTTTAAGATTTCGGGACAATGTGCATCTGGGAATGATAAATGTTTTCTCCTTCTCGTAGCATAGATTTCATCGAAATGAAAAGATTGCATCTTCATCTCTTTGCATAATTTTCGAGTCGATCAAAAAACCATATTGTTCATGCCATTTTCCTTTTGAGTAACAACAACCATAAAATAAAGCGCTTATAAAAATTGATTAGACATTTTTATATTTTCTGGTAGCAAACCTACATTAGATTAGTCGTAGGGCTTTGGAATAGGTGTGAAAGATAACTTTCCAAAGATGCAAACAAACATAGTATCTTGTGATAGAGAGAGTTAAATCCACTTACTACATTTTGTCCTGGGAATCCCTTCTAACACAAGGGTCAATCATGAGGTCGCATTGAGACTCGCAGAGTTACTCACCCTACTTTTTCGGTCTTTGTGTAGAGATTGTGCGTATTATGGGGATCACTTGAAGGTATACCCACAATGATGAGTGGAATCCTTTAAAGTTGATTTTGGGCTAGATACCCTGTCCTTTTGCATGGATCAGACTGTCGACTGTTTCCCCAGGCATCACTGTAGTAATTGATAACCTTAGTGGCCTATATCTCTAGGTTCTTTACACGAGGTGACTATGGAGGGGCAAGTCTTCATGATACCTGGAATCGACGTTGGCCAAACTCACTCGAGCTCCTTGGAGGGTATACCCATGATTATGTGTGGGAGCTTGCACTAGGGTGTAAGTCCATTAACTAGGTTTTCAATGTAAATTTTCCACCCGATCTATCTCATCCCTTTCTTACATTGTTCCTGTGACGTTGGATTTCATCACCAACTAGTGTGCTCATTATGAGAAGGTTTTGCTTGTTTGCTTGCTTCCTAGATTTTTAGTGTGTGCTATTTGTTTTCCCTAGTAGACTCTAGGTTGGATTTATTTAATGGCGTCAGTTCCCAGAATGACCAATGAAGGAACCCCTGCTCCAAGGGAACCTTTTGTTTTTCCTTCTTATGGAAACATTGGTCCTCCTCACATCGCTACTTTGAGCCTTCCAAGTCTCACTATTGGATTACCGATATGGTTTTTTTCCACTCAGGTAATCCCAAATGCAGTTAGTTTTTCAGTCACAAGAACTTCCCCCCATGAGCATCAACCTCATGTTGATCCTTCACCTTCTTCACCAATAAGATCTTCTTCGCCTTCTTCGCTTGCAATGTCTCCTTCCATTTCCTCTTCTTCGTCGAGTGAAAGTTATAAATCTAGTAACCTGGTGAATAATAAAGATAAACAAGGGTCAAAACCTCCAACCACTGTCAAACATGTTGGAAAGGAACCAATTATTGCTAATTGTGTTGGGAGTGTTGATGATGTCAAGATCACACAAACAACTCGTAAGCCCAAGTACCCTTACAGGATTTGTAAAGGTATCCATCTTCTTAAGGAATGCCCTAGTCTATGCAAGGTTATAGAAGCATGGTCTACACATCCTCGTCAACCCATGTCATTAGCCTCTGAATGACATGCTGATGACTTCCCATCGACTAGTCAAGATATCGTTGGGAATAAGAAAAGTAGAGTCAAGTTCTCGTGCATGTTATGCAAAGGGAGTCATCTCACTCACATTTTCCCTCATATGAATGAAGCCTAGAAATTACTGGAAGGAACGATTGTTTCACAACCTCAACTTCCAACTTCTTATCGTAAGATTTCTCTCAACCCTCCAATAGTTGATGGAATGATCACTCTGATCCCTCCACTAGTCATTCTGATTGATCATGTCATCAATATGGTCACATCCTTAGTTCAACCAGTTGACAAAGTGGTTGATCTGATACCATCCTCAGTCAATCCCACTCTCCCCTCAGAGAGTGAAACTAAAGCAGTCGATCTGATCCCATCCTCGTTTGATCCCACTCTCCTGTTAGAGAGTGAAACCCAAGCAGTCGATCGGTTTCCTCCCGTCGACCCCATAACCCCTGTCATGGTATGATAAGCCACCTTTTGGCATACCAGTCAATCTGGTTAAAATTTTGGGAGAACATGGTGGGGAACCAAGCACCCAAAAATTCTGATATAGGAAAGGTTTTCCTCAATATACTCGTCTGCTATTTTTCCCAGGTTATCCATGATTCTGTCTGAAATTCTAGGAGGTGGGAAACCGTATAGGGTGATATGAATGGGCACCACTACATAATGAAATATTTCATAGAAGAAATATCTGGCTTTTTCATCCCACAACTTTGAGTGACAGAAATGGATAGGCTCGATGCTGGCCGGGTTCCATCTCCAGCTCATCAGAGGGAAAGGAGTGATAAACAAAATGGAATCCATGATGTATGCCGACATGTACAAAGGAGCAGGTTTCCCTTTGGAATTTTCCAATTGGTACCTTGTGATTTCTTTGGTGAGGTTGTCTGATAACATCTTGGCCTAGTTGAAAGAATATACCTCAACCACTTCATGCATAATTGGTACCCATGCTAGTAGGAAATGAGAGGAGTCATTTTTATTGAATATCCTACATAGAATCATAGCCACATAGATCATATGGGAATCTAACGATGCTATGGCATATATGATGTGAGTGTTGGCTTTGAATTTCTCAGGATTCCCCCACCCATCCTTGATTAAATTAGGGTATTTTTTCCCATACTGTGTGCACTCATGTTGGTCAAACTCCATTATGAATTCAACATTGTATCTGTATTTAAAAATGGGGGATAATTTATATATTACTTGTATACTCTCTGGTCGAAAAGACCCAACAACAACCTTATGTGAATTGCAAATGATCCTGGTTGAAATGTTGACGTTCTCCAAGGCCCAGCCTATCATGTTATTATACAACATGAGCCTCGAACGTGCAACCATATTGTGTATATCTGGCTCATCTATTTCCCTGAGTTTAGTCGCATGGGTTTCGGTTAATTTGTCACCTGAATCCTCTAGGAAATTTATCAACTCGTGTTGTAGAATATCGAACACCTGTGTCTAGTATTTCACAGTATCTATGGCTCTCGGTGAAGTCTCTGAGATAACATCTGTGTTTGAATTTACACTCTCACCATCTGCTTTATCCATTTTTCATGGTGCCATGATATTAATGAAATAAAAACTATGTTACTTGCTACAGGAGAATGTGTGAGCTTATGCAGTTGGCTTAAAAATTGTTATTTTGCGAGAATGAAAATATAATTCAAAATCCAATATTATTATTCACCTTAATCATATTGATTTACGAGTACCTATACTAACGAAAAATTAGTTTACCTTAATGAGGAAATCTAGGCAACGATCTGCAATCTATATTGAAATCATTTCCATTGATTCATGATTAATGCCAAAAATATTGGTGGTTCGTGATTGAGAACTTGGATGAAACAGATTTGAAAATTCCTAAATCACGAACTTGTGAGAAATTAATTTTGAGATAATATTGTTTAATATATTAATTGATCATGTTTAACTTTAAACATTTTTGGGTATTTGGTCTTAGAGATTTTAATGAGGAGCTCGAGATAGAATCCCTGAAACCCGAAGCTGTGAAATAATTAATTATCGAATAATCGTTTTTAGTTTTAATTAACCCCTTTTAATTTTGAAATGTTTCGGAAGTTCGGACTTCAAATATTTCAATATGTGAGGGATGATAAATGTCTGAACTTCCGAAGTACGAATTTATTAACCATCTTTAATCGAGATTAACTTAATTAATTAATATTTGATATTTCAGGATTTTACCGCTTCGTGGATTTGAAAGTTAGTTCCTTATTATATTCTCAAAACGATATTACCCGTAGTGATGTGTCGAAGATGACATCATTTTAATTAACGTGTCGAGGCTAGGGGGTTTTAAGTGTTAATTAGAATCATGTGAATCTTTATATCAAAATCTCAGAGAAAGGTGCCACGTGTTGACTCAGGGAAGATTTAAAATGTACATGTTTACCATGAAACATGTTTTTCAAAAGTTCATGAAAAAGTGATAACAGATATATTTGGGTTTCGAGATTTTTAAAGTTATGACTTGTTGAAACACCCAAAGCACGAAGCTTCGAAGAAGACTCTGGTGACTTATCTCTTTAACCATTTAGCGGCTCCACAAATACAAAGAGATTTAGGATCATTCGATTATATGGAAGACTTCATCAACAACGTATATCATGCGCATCTTATTCTTATTTAACCAGGAATGAAATTTATTTAAAGTCCAAAAGTTTAGAAATATATATATGTTCCAACACTCCCCACATCCGAAGAAGGGAAAAGTCATCCCCAACCCACATAGCAAGGGACAGAGAAAAGAGGGCCACTCTCAAGACAACCAATCCAAGACACAACAAAAGAGGGACAATGAAAAGATGAAGAAGAACACTGGAAAATGGTGTGAGTACCATAAAATCCCTTGGCACAACACTGAACAATGTCGCTCCCATAAGTCACTCATGGTCGAGATGAAGGCTTCCGAGTCAGAGGCCAATTTTTATTTTGAATAAAATCCCGAAGGAGGGAAGCATATTATTGATGCTAAAACCAGTGCCACTATCACTACCACCAAAGTCTGACCAAGCAAACCAGAAGAACCAAAGAAAGGGGAACACCTCTTTCACTCACAAATGTGGGTAATGTGGGTAATGTTACTAATGTTACATTTTTACTTAGCTATGTAATGGTAATTTCATAAGCTGTGCAAACTTAGTTGTGTAATGGTATTGTTACATTTTTACTTTCTGTAATGTCATAATCTATGCAAACTTAGCTGTGTAATGGTATTTTTAGTTGTAGGTATTCTGGGTGTTAATGATTTGAGCATATTATATGCCCACGTTATGTATTGATGCAGTTTAGCATTTTTTTGTATTTTTTTTTGTTTCTGTTATGTATTGATGCAGTTTAGCGTTTTTTGAGTTAAAGTGGCATTTTTTTGTTTAGAAAATTTCACAGCAGTTGTAAGTCCTCTAAACGACCAACAACATGAGTGGAAAATTCCCCTAAGTCAATACGAGCAACAACATTGGTTCGATCAATCCCATCAAAACCGATTGCAACTCCAGAAAACAAGCTAACAACCATGGCAACCGAGGCACACAAGTCAACAACCATGGCGACAAGGGTGCCCAAAGCATCCAAGGAAACCATGACAAACAGGCCAACAACTCCATCCAAGTTCACCTTCTAGATCAAGTTATACCAGGTAATGACTAACTTATACTAAGTAGCTTTTGTTTTCCTTTGTAAAATTTATTCTTTTGAGCACAGTATACAAAAAAAGGTGTTGTGATTTTACTTTTTTTTTTTTTTAATCTATACAAAGATGTCATGATTTAGGTTGTTTTTGCATTGCAGTTGAAGATTGTGTGTTGATGTTAAACTGACTATGTGTTTGTATGGTGAAGTCCTTATGGTTCGTTTAGGGTGGAATGAGGCGTCCACTGTATCAATTCAATTCTGTAATAGGCATGCCCATTAATGGTTAGGTTATTCTGGTCATGTTAGCCTTTGCAAGATTGATGTGCAGTAAAAACGAGATGGATGCTGGCATGTTAATCATATTATAATTATAATTATGTATTATCTATTAATAACTCTGTCAATTCTGGACTATTTATCTTTTTTTTCTTCCACACATTTTTCATTACTTAATGAAATGATATTAAAAATAATGAAGAATATCTCTCTATAAACAACTAGATGCTAAGAACTATCTAAATCTAACTACCAAAAACTTATAGATACAATGTAGTATTCTTTGACAATGTCAATCTATGGATACATAAAAAATAAATATCCATAAACAACAAATATCTAAAAATTAATAGGAGTGATTATATTATTCCAACTTAGATGGAATATAATTGTACTTACATAGATTTTGAAATCCATGATTAAATATTTAAAATATGAGCACATTGAGCAAGGATAGACACATTATTGCTTTTAAAAGAATGAAACGATGATAAGCTTGTATAAATCTCCTACTACAATATATTAAATTTACAAGATAACATGTTCATCCCAATGAGTTTTCTTGTATATATAGGGGATACACAACTATAAAGAAATGATAATAAACTAACAAAACTATGGTTAAAGTAATAATAACGAAAGTAATAATAACAAATGAGGGTTATGGTTAGGGACTTAACTTTCTCCTCTCATCTTCCAAAGTCACATTTTTTGTTAGCTGGTTTTTTCACTTAGTGAGGTACTCACTGATTATTACTCATGTCCAATTTCTTTCACTTAATGAGGTACTCACTCATTATTACTCATTTCTATAGTTTCCCTATACATGTTTCAATGGTTGTTTCACTTTCTATTATGATTTTTCCATTTTCAATATAAATTGGGATCTTGTCATATACTACCTTCTTTAAAGAAGAAACATAAAAGAAACTCAAATCTATAGCCCATATTACCAATACTAAACAACACCTTCAATGGATCTCTTGATGGCCAGAAAAATTCTTCCAACAATAACAAGAGAGGATCTAGCTATGGAAACTCCCTATCAAACTTACTCTAGTTTAAGGTAGCGATATCGAGTAGTATGTGAGCCCAGTTGCCACCAAAAAGGGTTGTATAACATGTACATAAAATGTATTTAATATAAGTATATATATATATACAAGTAATATATATCTTAAATAGCTATTAAATAGCTAGGAAAAAATTTATTTCCATAAGAGACAATAAGAGAAATATTTTTTGAATAAATAGTTATTCATAAAATAAGATATAAGTGTTTTTGTATCCAATAAATATCTATCACTGAAATCACCAATTCAAAAATAAATTTCATGAAAATAAAGAACACTCAGAAAAGTCAACTTACAAAAATGAAAGAGATATAAAACCTTATCTTTATCATTAACAGATACACAATTTTCCAACCTTTTATCTATCAAAATAACTTCCTTTTAACCCCCCAAAATTACACAATGCCACATTCAATTTCTATTTTCTTCTATTGTAACAACATTTACTTTCCAATCCACAATCCTTGAAAAAAATCCTATGATTATGTTGATGTTTGTAGTATTGGATAGGTACTTCCCATAGATCTAAGTCATCCAAATCCTTCTACCTTAGTAATCTAATTTAATTAAAAAATTTATTAAAGTAAAGTGCTTTTATTAATTAGTTGAGTTTAATTTAATGAAATGTTAAAGTTATTAGCATTAGTGAATTAAATCTTAGCCATTGATCTCAAGTGAGGTGATATTTAATATCAACTCTCAATTGTTTTGGAGATTAGGGTTAGGTCATAACTCAAGATTATAAAACCAAGTCTAGGGTGAAGGAGGGACATACTTTATATGATTTTGGAGAGAACCAAGGTCACTCTTAGGAGAAAGAAGGACTTTTGCTCAAGGGATGAATCCCAAAGGACTATGATTCAAGGAGATATTGGATAGGTGAGGAAGAAATTTCATATAGAGATCAACTCATGTCAAAGGAGAAGGGAGAATAGGGTCAACCAGAGGAAGATCCAACAAATCGGAGCCACCGCAGCAGGGTGGAGTTGTATGTGCTTCAAAGGTCACTGAGGGTGCATATGTACTCAAGATATAGTGAAGGAAAGTGTGTATGTATATGAGCTACAGTGAGCCAGGGAACACATAAGTTTCAGAAAGTAAATGTATAGGGTCATACATACACAACATAGTTTCTAGGGTTTGCAAGTTCTTTCTATAGTTTTCAGTATTTCTATGTGGGCCATTTCTCAAGTAAGGGAGCACCTATAAGCTTTGATATTATTCTAATGATAAGTTGATTTGAAGGTAATAAATCTTTGTGTGTTGTGTGAGATTTGGTTTCTAGTTTTGCTTCTGCTATATTTATTTCCTTCCTTAATCAACAACATAGCCTAGTTGGACTTTGGGGTTGCTACAACCTTGGGAGAGGTTCCTTGAAAGTGGCCTCTTGATGAAGATGCACCTGTTTCTATTGGAAGACGTTGAAGGATGTGGGAAAAATTATCCATCATTTCGTCCCTTTGTCCCATGAGAGCTTATTAAAGCAATTGTTTAATAGAATCTTCTTCTCTGCCTTTTTTATTTTCTTCCACCATTTAGGGTTTCTTGGTTGTGTGAGAGAGATTTTCCTTAAGATATACAAGCTCGAGACCAAACTTGCTATACTCGGACCTCATCGAGGACATGCACTAAAAAATGATCAAGAGAAAATTGTTCTTATAGCAGTGATCCAGATTATTTTTGGAACGAAATGGAAGCAAAGATATTAAAATGAAATACACATAAAAATTTCCAGAAGCAAATAAATACAACAATACATGATCTGTATTAATGAAGGAAATGTACAGAGACTGTAAAAATATAGAGTGCAAGACTCGCTAGAATGGTGGCATATTTATCTCTCAGAAGATATGTGATGACTACGCACATTTGCAAGAAAATGATGATTACAATGAGGCTCTCAAGGAATTTTTATGATAAACATGAATTCCAAAACCCTAGAAATCCAAAAAACCTAACCCTAGGAGATGAGGCACCAAAAGTCATGTGGGCCCCATTGAGGTAAGTTAGTACATCAACTCCTCGAGGTCGTAATGTTTGCATACGATCTCTGGTTTAGGCGTGTGATAGCCCGTTGGAAGGGTATTTTCAAGAACTACACATTATTCCATAAAAATCTAACTATATTTATAGTTTGACTACGGAAATCCAAGAAAACATTTTTTAGGGCCCCAAAATGGCCCTGGAAGTATAGAAAGATGTACTAACATGAAAAATTCCAAAATAAGCCAGTTGGAATAGGTGGGCATGCACCATTATCCACTTGGATGTTGTGTAGGGATTCAAGATATCTCAAGAAGTGAAGAAACCACAATTATAAATAAATTTCCCCATTATAGAGAAACATGTTGAACTAAAAACTGTCAAAATGAACCAGTTGTAATTTGGAACAGGTGGGTGGCCACCAATATCCACCTGGATCATCAAAACCATAGCTTCTTGTTGCCAAACATTCATGGAAAACTTGATGGAAATAATTAAGAATAAATAAATTTGAGGAAGAAAGTTAAGAAGTCTAATTCAAAAAATCTTGGAAACGCAAAAATGCTTCTTGCAAACTCTCCATCATTGCAAAATCTCCTGACTGTCAACCCTTTAAATATGCTTCTTTTTCTCTTTTATGATATTCTCTTCATCTTCTTGAAGATTATTTAGGGTTAGGGTTAGGGTTTTATTTTCCCTCTTGTAAATGTGAACTCATATATTTGTGCCATTAAATGGGACCCACTTTAGAAGCTCAAAAACTTGTTTGAATAAATTATTTTCCAAAACTAATTAGCTGCCAAGATAGAAAATAGTCTCTACTATAATTTAATTTTTAGGGAATTATAGTTATGATTCTATCCATGGAAACCAATTCCAAAGTTTTCTTCATGTATCTATATTTCCTATGAGCTCTTGTTTACTCTATTTGTACATCAATATAATTATGACCTCTAGAAGATAGACAATCAATAACCATTGATTTATTCCTCACATGAATTCTCAACTCTTGATTTGATAATTCCCCCCATTTATCCCATATGCATTAGGGAATTGATCTAGGTAGATATTGGTGGTCAACTACATGTTCCAGTAATTATGAATTATTCCACATCTTGGTAGTTTTTATATAGTTTTTTAGGTCCCAAACTTTTGGCGTTGTTTTGAGGCTCTAAACGACCTTTTTTTGGTGTGACAATGCTTAGCATGTAGCCAAAGGTAGATGATAGGATATTCATAATGTTTTCTTCTCGGCTAGAAATTTTTGGCGGGCTACCGATCACCTCAAATGGATATCATATGTAGAAGTTATGATGCTAGGCTAATCAAAATGTTTTCTTCTCAGCTAGAACTTTCTGGAGGGCTACCAAGAACCTAAAATGGAGATCATACGCAAAAGTTACACCCCTAAGAAGTTGACATATCAACTAACCACATTGGGGCCCACAAACAATTTGGTGTTTCA
The DNA here is from genome assembly GCA_000966675.3 of Picea glauca. Lineage (NCBI taxonomy): Eukaryota > Viridiplantae > Streptophyta > Pinopsida > Pinales > Pinaceae > Picea > Picea glauca. Next base: position 571,101 of record JZKD02S2251696.1, on the reverse strand, counting down.
TATTTTGGGGTTAGGGTTTTGGATGTTTAGGTTTTTTCATTGATTCTTTATGTTAAAAGGACTTTTCAACCTCTTTGTAGGACACACCCCACTATTCAAGGATAAGCTACCACCATTCTACTTGTTAGTAATATTAACTATAGACATGTGGTTTAATGAAAACTATGAAGAGAAACGGATAAACATCGATTGAACCCAAGGAAACGGGAACATATCTCTTTCTCTATGTTCACATATTTTATCTCTATAAAGGTCTCTCACAATGTTGATTCAGAGTTATTTTGTTGCATTGGTAATGTTTTGTGTATATGTTATCTGCCATTGGTTACAACATTGGTATATTATATTTGATTATTATTTGAGAACATTTGGCATTGGCCTCTTGACAACTTAGTATGTAATTCATGCCAGCCCCATTATTGCAATAGATACTTAATGGTAACAAAAATTATATTTAATAATTAATGTAAATATCTCAACAATCCATTTTGTACGTTTGGTCAAGCTCAATGTAAAGATAATGCATAGTTTTTATTTGTTTCACACAAAATAATGTTTTAGATTTTGTTTGGGATAAAGAAACTTGGTGAAATTTTCTAACTTGTATGTCCTTGATTAATTTTGGATGTGAGTCTACACAAAATGAACCTTCTCAACATCATGAAAACCTAAAATTGCGATTACAATAGTGAGAATTGTGATTCTATTCATTCAATTTTCTACATAATCAAATCATCACTTCTTTGTTCTCTAAGTTGATCATTCCCTTTTTATCGATTCCAAACATCATTATCTATCACACTCTTTCAATTTCTTCTTGTTATTTCTAGAAATGATACTTCACATGTCAAATATTTTGAGAACACCCCATAGCTCTGTTTCCTCATGCCCCACACCTAAGATCTATGAGATGTATCAATTGTAGAAATAATTCTTGTTGTTACACATTATTTCCGTCATCCCTATGACTGTTAATGATGTAAACCTATATGTTACCTTCAGAGGGGTCAATGGCCTGAGTTCCTGAAGAGAGAAGGGAGAAGAACTTTTCCTGAGAAAAGAAGTTGCATTTTCCCTACTAAAAACTCTGTAAAAGAGGAAGTTCGCAGGCTGTCTATGTATTAGGGTGCGAGAATGCCTGATTCTCGCAGGCTGCATCATAGCTAGGGTGCGAACAGTTTGCAGGATTCTCTATAAGCAGAGTGCGAGAATGCTTACACATGGGAAAACGCTCGTTTTCTTGAATATTCTAGAAGGAGAAACTTCTATGGTGAGGTGGCATCCTAATGGTTTGGATCTTACTCGTTTTCATGATTTAGTGGGACCATCCTAACCTCCTCACCTTATCCTCTTCAACTTATAAAAGGAGAGGAGTTCTCATGGAGAAAGTTAGCTTTTGGTTAGCTTGGAGCTTTTGGGTTCCTGAGCTTTGTTAGCTTTGGTTAGCTTGGAATTATTAGCTTGGTTGGAGTGGCTTTGAGATTTGCCTTTGTCAAGATAGATTGTGAATATTATCAGATCTATTCTCTTAGAATTCTTGGAGTGAAAGTGTGTGGGGAA
>JZKD02S2251696.1:526690-557487 GCA_000966675.3 Picea glauca | reverse complement strand
CCAGGTTGCGTTGGAGTATATTCAGTGTACTGTTGCATAGATCCACATTGTATATCTGGTGGCTATGTTCAAATTTGAGTCTTTAACACATAGATCCACAGTGTATTTTTGGTGGTTGTGTTCAAATTTGAGTCATATTGGCATGGATCCACAGTGTATGTTTGGTGGCCATGACCTATCTTACTTGACATGGATCTTCGCATGTCGACATTTATTCTTTGATTCATTTGTATTCTGAGTATGGGAATTCCTACCTCAGCGATGATATATTATTGTACTGTATTTTCTTGTTTGTTGGCAGGTTTCCGACCAATTATTCCTTGATCCCTACACACACTCGACAAAGTATTTTAGCTATCACTATGTTCTAACTTCATACTTTGGGGGTCTCTCTGTTACACATTATTTTCATCATCCCTATGACTGTTAATGATGTAAACCTATCTCTTGCCTTCAGAGGGGTCAGTGGCCTAAGTTCCTAAAGAGAGAAGGGAGAAGAACTTTTCCTGAGAAAAGAAGTTGCATTTTCCCTAGTAAAAACCCTGTAAAAGAGGAAGTTCACAAGCTACCTATGTATTAGGGTGCGAGAATGCCTGATTATTGCAGGATGCATCATAGCTAAGCTGTGAACATTTCACAGGCTACTCTATAGGCAGAGTGCGAGAATGCTTACACGTGGGAAAAACACTCGTTTTCTCGAATCTTCTAGAAGGAGAAACTTCTATGGCGAGGTGGCATCTGAATGGTTTGGATCTTACTCGCTTTCATGATTTAGTGGGATCATCCTAACCTCCTCAACTTATCCTCTTCAAATTATAAAAGGAGAGGAGTTCTCATGGAGAAAGTTAGCTTTTGGTTAGCTTGGAGATTTTGGGTTCATGAGCTTTGTTAGCTTTGGTTGGCTTGGAATTATTAGCTTGGTTGGAGTGGCTTTGGGATTTTCCTTTGTCATAGATTGTGAATATTATCAGATCTATGCTCTCAGAATTCTTGGAGTGAAAGTGTGTGGGGAAAAAAGGACATTTGGAAGGGACCTTACAACATCAAGGTCATGGTTGTAATCTCTCTTTCACATTTAATATGATACAGTAATATGATTCTTTCCTATAAAGCTTGTTGTGTTTTATTGTATGATTCCTTGATCACATACATAGGTTTATATTGAGTTTATGCTATTACTATCACTTTGGCTGGTTGCATTCTTTTGTAGGATCATCATTGTATAAGTGTTGGAATAGAGCTAGGATGGTGATGGAGAGAGGAAGCGACATTTAAATGGTATGTCACCGATCCCTCTTTAGTTAGTAAATTCAATACTTAAAACTTAAAGAAAGCGTCATGTTCTGGTGTGTTTTGTTCTAGATCTAGGTGGATCTAGGGAGATCAGTTAGTGTCTGCACCTACTTATTAATCAGATAACACTTGTGGAAACATTTTATTATCCTTGGGCATTCTTAAGTAAACTATGGAGAGTGTAACATAATCATTATTATTATCAAATATATGCATTAGGTATTACACTATAACATTGATCCAGGTGGATATTGGTGGCCACCAACCTATTCCAACTGGCTCCTCTTGTCCTTTTTTAGTTCAACATGTTCTTATGTACTTCTTTGTAATTGTCGATTTTACACTTTTTGGGATGTCTGAAGCCCTACACATATTCCAGGTAGATATTGGTGGCCTCTAAACTAATCCAATTGGATTAATTTGTATGTTTTCATGTCAACACATCTTGATACACCCAGGGTCATTTTTGATCCCTTAACATTGTCATTTTGGCTGGCCATAGTCAAACTATAGACAGAGTAAGAGTTTGGTGGTCTAATGTGTAGCTCTCTAAAATACATTTCCAACAAGCAATCATGTGCCTAAAATAGAGGTCTTATTTAAAATTTACGACCCTGGGAAGTTGAGGTACCAACTTACCCATAGGGTCCCACATGAATTTTGGTGTTTCATCGACAAGGGTTAGGTTTTTAGATGTCTAGGGTTTTGGAATTCATGAGTAATATCAAAAATGCCTCTGGAGCCTCTTTGTAATTCATTCTTCTCAGAAAAATGCACGTAGCAGCCACATCTCTTCTCAGAGATAACTACCACCATTTGAGCAAGTGTTTCCGTTCTACAGTTTTACAATTTCAGCCTATTTCATTTATTCAATAGAAGATATTGTTCACTAGATATCTTTGTTGTTATTCATATCTTTGTGTTTATTGTATTCAGTCTATTAATTAGTTTGGTCCGCTCCTAAATATGGATCAGTGGTATCAGAGTGGTCTGCTCTTCATTTATTTTTCTTCATGCATGCCCCTAACAAGATCTAGGTACAAGAAGTTGGGACTCTAACCAATCGATTTGTTGCAAGATCAGTCACACAAAGCCTGAAAACAACCCATGGGAGATGAAAATAAAGATGATGGAGCAGGAGATCCTTTTAAAATGTTTCTCAAGGAAACCCTTGCATGACAAATGAATGAAATGATGGACAAATTTGTGCATATCCTTCGACAATTTCCCACAGGAGAATCATCTTCATCAAGCGAACATGCAACCCCCTTCAAGGTACAAGTAAATTTTTATATTCCATTATTTGAAGGACTCATATATGTGAGTATTGTAGATAAATGGTTGAATCTGCTTGAATGGTATTTTTTGGACCACAATTTTTCCGATAGGGAAAATATTACTTTTGCACTCCTCAAGGTCATCCCCCATGTTAAGGATTGGTGGGACACTTACTATGAACAAAGGGCCATAGAAGAATCTACAATATTTGCGGTTTCCCCTACATGGTATTCCTTTTGGGATGCCATTAAAGAACAATAATACCATGTAGGAAGCTACGAGTACCAGTACACCAGATGGACCACCCTGCATCAAGAAAGGGATGAGACAATACTAGATTTCACCAATATTTTCCATACCCTGTACACCAAATTGGGTTTCAAAGACTCTGAGGGACATTTGGTGATCAAATACCATGGTTGTTTGCATATATACATTCAAACATAAATGGAGTTTCTCGACATCACCTCATTAGGTACAACTTATCAATACACTATCAATATTGAGCAAAAATTTAAGCAGAAGAGGCAAGAGTTTGGATCTGCAAACTCCTTGTTGTTCCCGAGATTAAACTTAAGGCTCAAAGAATAATGTCAGGCATCAAGAAATTTTTTAAGAGAGTTTGTTTTAAAGTTTTTTTTCTACCTTAGTTGTATGAGAAAAAATCCTTAAATGAAATTAATAGTTTGACAACACATAGGCCGTATTTCGTATCTGAGCCAAAATTGCAATATCGAATAGTATGAGATGAAAATACAAAACTATAAAAAAGAGAAGGGCATCAATTATGTAAGAGTCCTACCTTGTTTGTAGTAGAGGAAAAGAGATAGTGTAACCTTGAATAACACCCAAAATGCAGTAATCTACACATCAAGCAGTTCTTGATTTACTCACAGTAAATGAAGAGGAAAAACTGCTTACTTAATAAAATATTGAGAGCTTGTGATTACAATAGTTGCTGTACTAAAATGGAACCAAACATTTTTCAAGGAATACATAAAGGAATGTTGAGAAATGGAAAACAAAAGAAACACATAACCCAGATTTAACAAAACATGGAATATATGTCTTCACTTGTATTAATACTCTATAAGGATACTTTTCTCTATTACAATCGGTAAGAAGCAGCTTGAAATAAGTCTTTAATCTATGTATTTGTACATTGTCACCATATTCCTTAGACATTTTCCCTGGTGCCATGATATTAATGAAATCAGAACTGTGTTACTTGTTACAGGAGAATGTGTGAGATTATTTAGTTGGCTTAAAACTTGTTATTCTACGAGAATGAAAATATAATTCAAAATCCAATATTCTTATTCACCTTAAGCGTATTGATTTATGAATAATTTTACTAATGAAAAAATCATCTACCTTAATGAAGAAATCTTGGCAATGATCTACAATCTATATTGAAATCATTGTCATTTACTCGTGATTAATGCCATAAATATTGGTGGTTGGTGATCGGGAACTTGGATGAAACAGGTTTGAAAATTCTCGAATCGCGAACTCGTGAGAAATTAATTCTGAGATAATATTGTTTAAGATATTAATTAATCATGTTTAACATTAAACATTTTCAGGTATTCGGGCTTCGGGATTTTAATGAGCAGCTCGAGATAGAATCCTCGAAACCCGAAACTATAAAATGATTAATTATCGGATAATCATTTTTAGTTTTAATTAACCCCTTTTAAGTTTGAAATGTTTCAGAAGTTCAGACTTTGGATATTTCAAGATGTGAGGGATGATAAACATCCTAACTTATGAAGTATGAACTTATTAACCATCTTTAACCGAGATTAACTTAATTAATTAAGATTTGATATTTCAGGATTTTACCGCCTCGTGGAATTGAAAGTTAGTTCCTTGTTATATTCCCGAAAGGCTATTAATCATAGTGATGTATCGAAGATGACATCATTTTAGATGATGTGTCGATGCTAGGGGGTGCCAAGTGTTAATTAGAATCACGTGAATCTTTAGATGAAAAGCTCGGATAAAGGTGCCACATGTTGATGCAAGGAAGATTTTAAAAGTACATGTGTACCATGACTCATGTCTTTCAAAAGTTGGTGAAAAAGTGATAGCGAATATATTTGGGTTTTGGGCTTTTTAAAGTTATGACTTGTTGAAACATCCAAAGTGTGAAGCTCCAAAGTGGCCTCTAGCGATTTATCTCTTTAACCATTTGGAAGCTCCACAAATCCACAGATATTTAGGATCATTCGTTTAGATGGAAGACTTCATCAGCGACGTATATCACGCAAGTCTTATTCTTATTTAACCAGGAATGAAATTTATTTAAAGTCCAAAAGTTTAGAAATATATATGTTTCAACATGGGCTCCATATGGGGATCGTGTCTCCCTACGAGGCATGGAAGAATAGTAGACTAAGTTCCTTCATTAGGTAAATGGAGTCATTGTTGTGCTCCTGGGGAACAAATTTGGGAAAATTATACAAAGAAAAATCAAACTTCAGTCGTGTCTCAGAAAACTTTCAAAACACAATCAATTACTGATCTCAAGTTAGGCTATTAATAAGTTTCCTTTTTCTGAAACTGATTCTAGATTTGCTTAAGATAATAAAAAAAAAATTAACTGAACTATCATACTTCGGTTGTTTTTGTTCACTTCAAGGAAATGTAATTTTAATGATTTATTCAGGGAATCCCTGGTCGATATAGGATGCAAATATTATCGGAAAGAAAACTAGCTACCAGAGTATGTTTATACATGTACGACAACCTTACAGATATCATAGATATTTCTTCACTGCCAACGAGCCTGTTCAGTACCTGAGTGAAGTTATCTACATTTCCCATTGAATTTCCTTTCACCACTTCAAATAGCATTTTTTCATTTTATTTGAGATGAGGGCAATCATTTTATGAATTTCCTTTCATAATCTCTTTTGGACAAAATTGGGGCAATCGATTTTACAAATTTCCTTTCACCATTTGTCTTGGACTAGATGGGGGCAATCAATTTATAAATTTCCTTTCACCATCTATCTTATATGTTTTATATATTTTTGAAGTGGGGGAAATCAACTTGTATGTGTCATACAGGGATGATATATGCTTAAGATTTGACAATGAAGGCCTGTCAACAATTTTGTATTGTTCTATGAGCTAGATCTCTGTCGATCTTCAATACATCTTTTCCTATAGGGAATATTTTATTGGGAACTTTTATTTTCCAGAGATTTTCCTTGAGCAGGTTTATCAGTAAAAATATGATAGAAGAGATAAAGTTATCAGGATTAGCCTATACATACTTTCTTTAAGTTGGAATCAAAAGAACATAAATATTTTTTCCTAGTCTTGTTTTAAAGATATGTTTTTAAGTTTTCAAAGTCAAGGAGAAATCTTTTCTTTCTATGAGGATCTAAGGATAGGTTATGAAGATTTAAGGACAGGTCATGAAAATCAAAATAGAGTAAAAGATCAGAGATAGGAAAAGTGAAATAGAATGAGGGATGAGAGGGTTTGGCATAAAAGAATCTCACTTCCACACAATCCGCTTTTCTATTACCAACTTCTCTTCTTTCTATTTTTATCTCATTTTATTTTTATTTGGAGATTTTCAGATCTATACTTTTCCGATCTTTGATCAGGTGATCATTTCTACATGAGTAGAATTATGCTAAGATTCGATGAGATTTATTTTATCATTTTAGATTGAAAAATAAGCATAGAAGTTCATACCTTGGATTTCACTTATATTTGCAACCTAACCAATTATTAATTCATCACTTGTTTGAGAGAAAAAAACTTATTCTAAAAAATGAGCATTGAATTTTGATATCTCCTTATTCCTCATCTGATGATAAATGTCCTACAAAAAGAAACAATCAGAGAGTTCTTCAAAATAGAAATGATATACAATACAAACATTTTATTTTTTTCTTTTCAGAGTATTAAATAAAACTAGGTTTATAAAAAGTAAAATTTAGGTATCCTATGAAGGAAAATAAAGTTGCGAAAGTAAACAGAAACCAAACCACTATATACAATGGTACTGTGAAACATTTTTATTGCATGAAATGTTTTAGATAGCACCCATTTATAGGGGTGTCAAAAAAATTCCCGTCGCGATTCTCTGGTAGGAATGAATTCTTACCCTCTATAGATGCAATCCTCAATGGTCCAAACCAAAGGTGATCAAACTTATTGTGTTTACCTAGATATTATTTCTTGATATCCAATTTCAAAACTAAATCACCAAGAATAAATTCCCTGTCTTTCTCTTTTTGGTCGAAAAGGGATTTCATATTATCTTGGTATTTTTGAAGTCTGACATTGACTTCGGCCTTGTTTTGTTGGACTTCAATTATTTGTTTTGTCCTCCTCATTACGTCATTTGGACCTTCATTCACATCTTGCCACAAATTTATTACTGGAAGAGATAGATTAATAGGGAGGACAACGTCAGTGCCATAAACCATTTGTAAAGGAGACATGTCTATTCATTTCTTAGTGTCGATCCGATTTTCCCATAGGGCGTACTTTAGGTGAACGTGCCAAGCCTTTATATTATACCTTAATACTTTCTTTATTATATTCATCAAGATTTTTTTGGATGAATCGGCCAACCCATTTCCCTAAGGATAATAGGTTGTAGAATGTCCGAGCACAATGTTGTATTTTTGACAAAAAATTATCATTTCCATAGATTTGAATGCTTAGGGTGTTGTCTGTAACTATTTTTCGGGGGAAACCAAATCTAGATAGGATGTTCTCTTCCAAAAAGTTTGTAACTACCGAATCTATGGCATTCTGAGTTGGAATGGCCTCCACCCATTTTGTGAAATAATTGATACAAGTTAAAATCCAATTATATTGGGTGCTTGACTATGGGTGGATTTATCCTATGAAGTCTAGGCCCCATTGTTGAAAAGGATTCTCTGTCTTGAATGGGACCAAAGGTAATGCAGGGATATTTTTCTTGCCAGAGAACAGTTGGAAAGGGTTGCAGTCTCTGACTTTAACATTGACATCGGTAAATATCTTTGGCCAATAATATCTAGCTCTTATAATATTGTAGGTTGTGGTCCTCTAGGCATGATATCCTCCACACACTCATTAGGGAAATTCATTTATGACATCCTCTATATTAGATTTTGTTTGACAACGTAGTAAAAAAGCTAGAGGATCTTTCCAATACAGTTGTCCTTTGATGATACAGTATTTAACTACGTGTAGTTTCAACATTATTTCTTTTGATGGAGTCATATCGCTTGGACACTGAAGGGTAAGGAGATATGAAATGATATAGAGATACCATTCATAGGAAGAAAATTTATCCTCGATATGGACTCTAGGGGTTTGATCGTCAAGTTCTCCTATGTATGGAACATGTCCATGTGATTCCAGATGATTTATCCCAAGTTCTCTGAAATTTCACTCTGCTAATATATTCGCCAAACCCTTAACTTTGACCAGCTTGGTCGGTTTTACTTCTAGATAGAATTCCTGAAGTTTGGCTAACCCCCGACCTCTTCTACCATCACTGTCCGGTTGTACCAATATATCTTTAAAAGAGCTTGTTGGCACATAAGCAATTATTCTAGGATGCGATACATATGTCCTGAAAGATTTGAGATCTTTCACCATAGCGTAGGCTTCATTCTCCAGTGTATTGTATCTTAATTTGGAATCTTTGATACTTTTACTAAAAAACGTTATCGACTGCTCGAAACCTTCTTCATTCTTTTGGAGAAGTACTGTTGTGATAGTATGTTCCGATGCAAAAGAAAAGATCAGGAATTCCTTAGTATAGTGAGGACTAGCTAATACTGGAGCTTCGCTTATAGCTTTATTAACTTTCTCGAATGATGCTTTAGCTTCAGAATTCCATTTGATTTCATTGTCTTTCTTCAGCATATCTGTGATTAATTTGACAATTTCAACAAAGTTAGGGATAAACCTTCTCAAAAAATTTATTTTACCTAAAAAAGACTAGATTTCTTTTTTATTTTTAGGAATGTTTATTGTGTCAATAGCCTCGATTCACTTGGGATCAACCTTTATTCCATCTTTTGAAACCATATGACCTAGAAGTATTCCTTCTTACATAGAAAAATGAGAATTTTTAGGGTTTAGAGACAAACCAAATTTTCGACATTTCTCAAAAGTTTGTTTGAGATGAAACAAATGTTCTACATCAGAATTTGAGAAGACTGTTAGATCATCTAAGTAAATAATGACAAAATTATCTCTCTCACTGATGAAAGCTATATCCATTTCTCTTTGGAAGGTGGTCCCTACATTCATCAAACCAAATGACATTTTATCATACATGAAATTTCCCCATGGAGAAGTGAATGAAGTTTTTTCTTTATCATCTTCGTGGACAACAATTTGGTTATAACCTAAAAAGCCATTGATCATCGACATTCTATTTTCTCCAACTAATTTTTCTAGGACATGATCCATTTTTGGCAATGGGTAGTTATCTTTCAGGGATGACAAATTTAAATTTCTAAAATCCACACAAAGCCTAATTTCTCCACTTTTCTTTATGACGGGTACCAAATTTGCTACCCATTCAGAATACCTAAGTGGGACAATAATATTTGTGTCGAGAAGCTTCTTGACTTCTCTTTCTATTACAGGTAAGAGGATAGGGTTTATCTGTCTCAGCTTTTGTCTAAAATGTTTGATACCCTGTTTCAAAGGAATCTTATGTTCAATCATATAGGTATCATAAGTTTTTAAATCATCATAGGAACAGGAAAATACAGCTTTCTATTGTTTGATAAATTTGACATATTTGTTTTTCTCCTGAAATGGAAGGTATTTAAATAACTTGACTATCTTAGGTTCTTCTTTAGTTCTTTGTTCACAGTCTTCAACCTCCTTGGGTTGAGTTCGTAGGGTAGATTTCAAGGGTATGTCATCTTTTTCAAACAACCTCTCTAAGGGTATCAGTCATCTATGGAACTGATTGTTCTTAAGTACAAGCATTCGATTCATGATCTTATCTTGGAACTTTTTAGGCTCTTCACCTTCTTTCATGATCCAGATAGGATCATTTTGGTTCTCTTGATCTATATGAGTCTCGAATAATTCATCGACCATTTCTAGAAATTTTTTAATCTACTCGTCATCTTCAAAGATCTTCCAGTGTTTCACATTATTTGGGATTGAAGGATTTTGCCTCATTTCTATATGATAATTTAGTTTTAGGATAGTAGGAGGCATAAAAGTCGTAGCATCTTTGGCCAAGGAGTCTTCCTATTGATTTTCCATTCTGGGAATGTTATGAATGTTAAATGATGAGAAGAAATTATCAATCACATCCCAGGCACAATTTCTATATGACCTTAGCCTTGGATGTTTTTCTTGATATTGCTGCATTATTTGTTTTACAATAAGTTATGCATCACCATAAACTATTAGATTTTCAATTTTTTGTTTCCTGGTAGCCTCCAATCTGAAGACCAGATCTTTGTACTCAAAGACATTATTAGTATAATCAATTTCCCACTGTAACCTATATGAAAAGGGAATGACATATTCATATCCAGGTGCAACAAATAACACTCCTACCCCTGCCCCTTTGCAGGACGAAGTGCCATAAAAAAAAAAATTCCATACTCCTTCTCTATTATTTGCACTTTTCTGTGTTTTTTCTATTTTTTTGTTTTCCTCTTCTATACAGTCATCAAAATCAACGTCTAATGATAAAATACAATTTCCTAGATCCTGATCGACAGCATAGACTGGATAGTTGTTTGGGTTTTGAGGGTCACTTACAGTATATTCCATTCTAGTTGTTATTGGATAAATCCGTACGTGTGGACACAAACCGATCTCCCTAGATCCACCTGGATCTAGAACAAAGCAAGATAGAATAATACTCTTTCCCTAGATTTTGACTATTGAATGTACTAGAAGGAAAGAACAAAGGACATACCTTATGATCGCTTCCTATGGTCTTTGTTACTCCTTCTTCGCTCCAATGCTCTTGTGCAGTCAAGACCAAGACAACACAAACCAACCAAAGTGAAGAAAGCACAATCTATTCAACAGTCGATCTATGTATATGATCAAGGAGTTATACAATAAAGTGGAATTAGCTTTATGGGAAAGGGACATATTATTGTATCATATTAATGGAAAGTAAAGATTACAACCTGAGCCTTGATGTTGAAAACTTCCTTTCGATGGCTCTTGACTCTGACACACACACTTGCTCACTTGTATGAAGAATATCAACCACCTTTGATAAATTTGTTGGAGTTCTTAGTTGCTGTAGCATCAGTCCTTCACACAATCCTTTTCACTAATTCTCCAATGAATCTCTTTCTTGTTTGCTTCTAACCTTTTCCATGAGAATTCCCTCAATATATAGGAGAGAATGGATTAGTTACTTGGATAAGAATGATCCCAAAATATCAGGGAATCCGGTACTTAGGTGACCATTCGAATGGCATCTCATCCTTCTAGAAGATTCCCTTCTAGAAGCTTCAAGAATTCATCTTTTCCCCTTCTTTAGAAAGATTTCTCACCCTAGAAATACAACTCAGTGTGAACTTATCACACCCTAGCTTAAGGCAGCCTACGAGAATCATGCATTCTCACAGGCAAATATACTATCAGCCTGCGAATAGTCCTCAAAAATGTGATTTCTGGAAAGAGATGAAGGTAAATTTTCTCAGGAGAAAGTTCTAATGAAGAGCCTGAATACACCATCATCAATACATCATAATGACGACAAAAATCATGGGTAACACTAGTCTCTTTGTATAGTCAAGTAAATTGTCCACCAAAAATCAGGATCGAAGCATATGTCATGTCTAGTTGAAGTGATCCACCAAGTTTTGCGCCCCAAGACTGGGATAAAAGCATTCCATACTTGACAGGGATGTCAACAACGACTACATCCATAAGAATACTTTTTACAGGAATCTTTGCAATATTCACTACCAGATCTTTGATCATGCCCAGACACTTAACCTTTCTGGAATCAAAAGAATATAAGTCTTGATAAGGTCTAATGATTTCAAGGCCCAACTTTTCCATGATAACTTTAGGCATTAAGTTGTGAGAGGCCCCAAAATATAACATGCAATTATGAAGTAAATGACCATGCACAGTTAAGGTAATATAAAAAGGAGCTACATAATCCTTAGCATTTTCAATGTGTAGACCAAACATAATCGTAGGCTTTTCATCTTGTAAATTTATTACATCTACATAACATTATGCATCAGAAAAATTAATCATTTTAGAATTTTTTTTTTTATAAATTGGATTCTTAGAGAGATCAACCAGAGGCATGGGGATTTTAATTTTATTTATTTCATTTTCTAAACTAAAACCTTCAGTTTCTTTTTTGCTTGCTCTGGTTGTACCTTGTGCATCATTATTATCTGTTTTCTTCGTTTGTGTTGTTGGAGTTACATCACACACACCTAGGATTTATTTTTCCTAAGTTTATTCCTTGTTTATTATTCATAATTAGTCATTATCTAGTCTCCTATATTTTAGGGGAGAATATTCCACCTAGAGAATATTCTCTTTCAATTGACACTTCAGTTTGACTAGTTGAGTTGAGTTTAGATGTTGCATTGGGATCATCACCATGCAACATTGGGATCATCACCATGAAACATTGGGATAATCACCATCATAATTAGACCTTTCCTTGGTATCATCACCATAGTGGTGCATTATCCTTGATTCCCTAAGTTAACTCCTCACTACTCTATGTTCAGTCAGTTAACTAAAGACTAGTTGACTAGTTAACTCAACCAGGTGGCAGTTCACTCCCATAACTGCCTAAGATACTAGAATAGGTGGCACTTCACTCCTGTAATTGTTGGTGTGTATAAATATCACTCTATACCACCACTATGGTGCATTGGTTCACCTTAATTTGAACTCATTGATATATACAAAGTATATCATGTGTAAATTATTAATTATTCAAAACGGTTAATGAGAATTCTTCCATTCTTTCTCTCCTTCTTATTCTTTCTCCAAGTCTGTCTGAAAATGTGTGTATTATTGTTTAGATATATATATTTTGTGCAGGTTCAACACATTTACATGGTATTATATCCAATGGACTTCTAATAAAAAGATACACCAAAATTTTTTGTAGGTACAAAAGATTGAAGACAACGGAAAGATGGAATTACAAAAAGAATTCATTCTTACACCTTACAACTATTTTTCATGGAAGAAGAAAATAGACATACATATTCAATCCATAGGGTTGTACAGGTTAACCATGAATACATATACAGAGCCGAAATCATCCATATAAAAATCCAAGTACTTAAATCGCATGGATGAGGCACTCGAAACAATTTGCAGTCTTATTTCTCCTGATCTCCTTTTTCGCATATCTTTCCGTAAGACTCCCAATGAAGCCTAGAAAATCTTGGAAGGTCTCTTTAGAAAATAGGATGAGATGAGGGGACACATGCTAGAGGTGGATCTACTCACATTGGATCCAAAAAGATTCAAAAATATCCAAGATTGCTTTACAAAATTCAATGATTTACTGTATTCTCACCATTCTCTCCAAGCTTGGTCCTAAATTATTTGTATTCGTATCTACATTCCATACTATCATATTCGCCTCTGGAGCCACTTGTTAGATGAATTATCTTGAGGACTTTCCAAGTTCATGCAAGAGTCACATGAGCTACATTGGAAAGCTGCAAAGTGTATCCTTCGATATGTACAGGGCACCATCACCTTTGGGATTCATTATGCAACAGACTCTACATTAGATCTCATTGGGTTTACTTATTCCGACTGGGCTGGTGATAGCATTGATTGCAAGTCCACATCTGGTTACTCACTCAGTATTAGTTCCAGGCCTATCTTTTGGTCGAGGAAGAAGTAATCTTCCATTTCTCTATCATCAACCGAGGCAGATTACAGAGGGGTAGTTAACATAACCATTCAGGCTATGTGGCTACAACATTTTCTCACTGAGTTGGGCATTTAGTTTCATCGGTCGATTGTCATCTTGTGTGACAACCAAAGCACTCTGAAGTTTTGTAGAGATCTAGTTCATAGGCAGTAGATGAAGCACATCGAGATCCACATGCACTACATCTGGGACTTAGTACATGAGGGGATCATCGACTTATAGTTCTATCCTTCAGCAGAACAAATGACAGACATTTTCACCAAGACCTTCATTGAGCAGAAATTCCATTCTCTATGAGGCCGTCTTGGAGTGAAGGACACCATTGCCTAGCAACTGTAGTTCTTATTTTTACATACATTGTACCTTGAGGGGGGGGGTTTCCCATGAGGTTCTCCCTCTTTCCTCACTTTATTTTCAATGTATCTTTTGTACTTGGATAACTAACATGGCCTCGTTGTCAGGACCCAATCTTTATTTTCACCATAGTAATGTTCAGGGGGGGTGTTGGAGTTACTTCACACACACCTAGGATTTATTTTTCCTAAGGTTATTCCTTGTTTATTATTCATAATTAATCATTATCTAGCCTCCTATATTTTAGGGGAGAATATTCCACCTAGATAATATTCTCTTTCAGTTGACACTTCAGTTTGACTAGTTGAGTTGAGTTTAGATGTTGCATTGAGATCATCACCATGCAACATTGGGATCATCACCATCCTAATTCGACCTTGCCTTGGTATCATCACCAAAGTGGTGCATTAGCCTTGATTCCCTGAGTTAACTCCTCACTACTCTATGTTCAGACAATTAACTAAAGACTAGTTGACTAGTTAACTCAACTAGGTGGTAGTTCACTCCCATAAATGCCTGAGAGACTAGAATAGGTGGCATTTCACTCCCAAAACTCTTCGTGTGTGTCCATATCACTCTATACCACCACTATGGTTCATTGGTTCACCTCAAGTCAAACTCATTGAGATATACAGAGTATATCATGTGTAAATTATTCATTATTCATAACGGTTAATGAGAATTCTTCCATTCTTTCTCTCCTTATTCTTTCTCCAATTCTCTTTGCAAATGTGTGTATTATTGTTTATCTAGATCTATTTTTTGCATGTTCAACAAATTTACATGTGTTTCTAGGGTTTCAATAATTTTATTTTGGGCAACTTGTTTTTCAACTAGTGGTTTAGTAACCACCACCTCATTCACTTTGTTTCTTAATATAATCTTTTTTGATGAAACACTTGTAGTATTTTTTTCTCTGGGCCTTAAATTATACTTCTATTGAAGTTCTTTCATAATGGATTCAACGATTCCTTGGTATGCAAACTCTCCTAGGTTATCTATACTTTCCTCGTTACTAAACATGGGCTCTTGGTCGAGAGATCTTTCATAATCCTGTCTAGTTAGATGAGTTTATTGGTCTTCGTCACTAAGGTTTTTTATATCCTCTTCTAGCCCCTCATAATTATGCATATCATATCCTATAAAAAAATTGTTTTAAAAGGACCTTGTATTTTTTTATCTTCGTTTTTTACTTGTCTTTGCTGGGTCTCGGGGTTAGGATTTCTCCTGAAATATTTTCAAGCAAATGGATTAGGTTTGGCTTGGTCTAGTTTAATTCTAAAAATTTTGTTTGACAAATATTTGATTATATTATCCATGTCATCCATTTTTTCTTCGGTAGACCTCCCAAATCCAGAGGGCCCTACTTGTTCCCTGAAGTGTTTAGGTTCTTTAGTTCATGTCTCAACCTTGGCTTTTAGTTTACCAGATGCCATCATATTTGATTCAATTTCTATAGCGTTGTATTGCATCCCTTTGAGGGTATCTAGTCTTCTTTCTCTTAAAAGTAGAGCGAAGTTGGGTTCAAAAGCCCCTACAAAAGTCACCTTCACTACAGGTTGAGAGGCTTTAAATTCTGTTGGAATATTACGATAAAGTTTGTTAAATCTCTGAGTAAATTCTAGAACCGACTTAGAGTTCTTCTTTCTCAATGCCCCGAATTCAGTCAAGTAGTAAATATGGTCTTTCGTTTCTCTCCACTGTCTTAAAAAATCATTTTCTAAATCATCATACGACCGAAGGGATCCTACCGGGAGTCCTTGAAACCAAATTCTTACTTTCCCTTCGAACGTTTGAACTAAAATCCTGGAATAAACATCTTCATGCTCAATCCATAATATATCAACAAATTGATCGAAAAAGGTGATATGCTCTGTGGCAGTTAAATCTCCTTCTCCCGTAAATTTTGGTAATTTATTCATATAATTTTTAGGTAAATCATGAAGGGAGGGGTCGAGGACCAAGGGAGCGTATATGGCCACTACTTTTGAAAAAATTCTAGTGGGTGGAGGTTGTCCTTGACCACCTCCCCCTCCACCACCACCTCCTCCAGCACCACCTCCAGTGACAGACATTGAAAGTAAAAGGGATGAACTTCAGGAATTAAAAAGAGGATTTTCAAAAACTTCTACAGAGCAAAGTGGCAACCTTTCAAATTCCTCCATATGTGATGAAGGGAAATATGGAAAATGATCATTAGGGAAAGTAAAGTCTAGAAAGGGAGGGAAAGGAAAACATGGATTGGTTTCTTTAGAGTTACAAGATGTATATATAGGTGAACCAGTAGGAGATGAATTGGGGTATAAAGTACGCTCTTCGGGATTTCGAAGAATTGAAACCTTTTCTTCGGGTGAGGATGGGATAGACAAACAAGTAATGATAGCAAGTATAGAAGAGAATCGTTTATTCAGACTGTTTGGAGAATTAGAAGTGTCAATTTCAATCTTTATTTTGGATACAAATTCCTCCAGGCTCTCATGCCTAACCTCATACTGGCTAGTCAAGGCCTCTGTAGAGGGTGTTTGTTAATATTATTTTCAGGGGTTGGTTCTTCAATCGGAACCTTAGTATTGACTTGTGTGATTTTCGGTTAGTATTTCTTACTTGTCGATGTGGTAGTCAACTTGAGGTGTCCCTTTGGTTTTAATAAATTTTTGGGATCAGATATAGGTGTGGTCTACCTATTGTCTGGATTGTTTCTAGTAATCTTTCGATTAAATGTCATCTTATTTGTAGTGGAGTCACCAAGTGAAAAATAAAAAGTAGTTGTAATTTAGTGTTCAACCTTCGTTCACTATCAAAGATAGAATCTCACCTTGTCGGTCTCCCAGGGAAAAATAACTTTGTTTCTTTTTCCCTGGCAACGATGCCAAAAATATATTGTTCCTGAGATTAAACTTAAGGCTCAAAGAATAATCTCAGGCATCATGAATGTTTTTTAGTGTGTTTTAATGTGCTTTTTCTACCTTAGTTGTATGAAAAAAATTCCTTAAATGAAATTAACAGTTTGACAACACAGAGGTCGTATTTCATATCTGAGTTGAAATTGCAATATCAAATGGTATGAGATGAAAATAGAAAACTATAAAACATAAGAGGGCATCAATTACTGAAGAGTCCTACCTTGTTTTCAGTAGAGGAAAAGAGATAGTGTAACCTTGAATAACGCATAAAATGCAGTAATCTACACAGCAAGAAAGTCTTGATTTACTCACAAAAAATGTAGAGGAAAAGTTGCTTACTTAATAAATTACTAATACCTTGTGATTACAGTAGTTGTTGTACTAAATTGGAACCAAAAATTTATCAAGGAATACATAAAGGAATGCTGAGAAATGGAAAACAAAAGAAACACATAACCCAAATTTAAGAAAACTTGGAATCTATGTCTGCACTTGTATTAATACTCGATAAGGATAGTTTTATCTATTACAATTAGCAAGAAGAAGCCATAAATAAGTCTTTAATCTATGCTTTTATACACAATGGTCTTAACTCAAAACGGTTGGACTTTTCATAATTCTAAAAATACTAAATTTTACAATATGTAAAACAGAAAACTTCCATTGGCCTTCTCCTCTGTCTCTTCATCTGCTGGTAGAGGAATTTCTTCTCCTCATCCTTTACTTGGAAATAGCATTCATTTGATGTTGACCTATATGAGTCATATTCACATGTTTTATCATTTGTTTCCATATGTGTTGGCTTTCCCGTATTCAATACATTGGATGCAACTGCTCACTAATCGTACCACCAACCCAGAAGGTGCAATTGCCTCATTTGCTTAAAAAAGGTATAACTTATCTTCTATCTGGGGAAACCTTTCCTGTATCTTCT
The DNA here is from genome assembly GCA_000966675.3 of Picea glauca. Lineage (NCBI taxonomy): Eukaryota > Viridiplantae > Streptophyta > Pinopsida > Pinales > Pinaceae > Picea > Picea glauca. The sequence continues at coordinate 539,822 of JZKD02S2251696.1, read as the reverse complement.
TTGCTCCCAAATATGTGTCGTATAACTCGATGGTTGGACTTAGTAACCATTTTTTTATTTGGATAAGATCAATTTGGTTCATTTACTGGATGATCATCATGGCCTCTTATTTTCATGTCCTAGAGTTACATTGATTCCTTTCTATGTCAATACTCCCCAGGGCTACAGAGATATTATTTCCTTCAACATCAAGTAGACCTTTGTCTAGTGAAGTTATTTCTTCTAGACAAGCTTTGTGTACCACTCTGGCCAATATTTTTCTTTCGACAATATTTGATTCCCAGGCCTTCAAAATTATGTTACATTTGGTTTTCTAAGACAGAGATAGTTGAGGAGTTGCTGATACATAATATTTTGGTACTAGAAATATAGCCTTTTGAAACATATCCTGAGTTGCATGAGCTTCCCTTTCTTTAATGTAAATGTTATTCAGGGAAAGGTATACCACCCAGTAACAATTTTGAATGGCTTCCACTTTTGTAAAAGGATTTTGTTGGGTTGATTCCAACTTCTCATGTACTTCCAATGCTTGAGCTTGGAAAGCTGCCATATCTATTGTTGTACCTTCAACCAAGTATATATTGGCTTGTATTTTCTTGATTAATTCTTCTTGTTGAGTGACAAACCCTCTGTTGTCCTGTGAGTTTTGATGGAGCTCATTGAGGTTAGATTTCAGTTGCTGGATCCGATGTCTATCATCAGCTATGACTTGTTCAAACTGTTTGTTCATCTTATTTCTGACATCCCTTTCCATGGTTGTCATCTAGTCTCGCAACTACCTTACCAACATATTTCTCTGTTTTACCTAATTTTCTAGATTTTCTACTAAACATTGATTGGCCATGGCAAAGGCACCTAATGAGCCTGCCATTTCCCTAGAGAATTTTGTATCATCTAGACCCTGCCCATCATACAACATTCTTTTCCTTTTGACTGTTGTACCATATTTTTGATGCGCTTATCTTTTAACTATGGCCCTTCTCTTCTTACTGAAAAAGAAGTCTGAAGGAGACATTTCTTCAGCTAAAATTGAAGTAAGGTACTCTATAAATATGACTTGGTCATTGGGATTTCCTTGAATTGACTGTAAATGTGTTAATGACATAATGGGGCTACCTATCTCTGTGGACGGTTGTTTCTTTGTTGTGTTGGTATCCAGTTTATCTGGTGTAGACAACGATGTATCCTGTCCCTAATTTTGAAAATCTTTAAGATGAGTTGTTGTTTGAGTGCTTGGTGGGTTTGGTAATGAAGTCTCCACTCCATTCATTGAGACTTTGAAATTCTTTGAATTTTCCTCAGTACTTTGTTGGTCAAAATTTTTTGCCTCTAATACCTAAGGCACAACTTCCTATGTAGATAAAGTTGTTATTGGCTCCCCTTGTAATACCTTTGGAAAACTATTATTTCTATGCTTCTGAAAATTGTCGAAATTGTCTAATTGATCAGGAGACAGAGTTCAGACTCTACTTAGTACTTCCTCATATGAATTGACTCCATTGAATACTTCGTCCTAAGGGGAAATCTCGTGCACATACTTCCTTAAATTGTGTTGAGCCAGGTGATCTTCCACAATCGTATGGGAATCATTCCTCTTAAAATCAATATCAACTAACTTGATGTCTTCTAGAGCTGCAACCTCTTGGCATACCAACCGATCTGGTTTAAATTATTGGAGAGCATGGGGGGGAACCACGCACCCAAAAACCCTGATATAGGAAAAAAATTTCTCAATATACCAATTTGATATTTTTCCTAGGTTATCCATGATTCTGTCTGAAATTCTGGGAGGTGGGAAACCATATAGGGTGACATGAATCGATACCAGTACATAATGATAGATTTCATAGAAGAAATATCTAGATTTTTCATCCCATAAATTGTAGTGATAGAAATGGATAGGCTCGGTGTTGGTCGGGTTCTAACTCCAGCTCATCGTAGGGAAAGGAGTGATAAAAAAAATGACATCCATGATGTATGCCGACATGTAGAAAGGAGCAAGTTTCCCTTTGGAATTTTCCAATTGGTACCCTGTGATTTCTTTAGCCAGGTTTCCTGATAACATCTTGGCCTAGTTGAAAGAATATCCCTCAACCACTTCATGCATAATTGGTACCCATGCTAGCAGAAAATGAGAGGATTCCTTTTTCCCGAATATCCTACATAGAATCATAGCCACATAGATCATATGGGCATCGAACGATGCTATGACATATATGATGTGAGTGTCGGCTCTGAATTTCTCAGGATGCCCCCACCAGTCCTTTATTAAATCAGGGTATTTTTTCCCATACTGTGTGCACTGTTGTTGGTCGAACTCCATTATGAATTCAACATTGTAACTATATTTAAAAATTGGGGATAATTTATACATTACTTGTATATGCTCCAGTCGAAAATACCCAACAACAACCTTCTATGAATTGCAAATGCTCCTGGTTGAAATGTCGACCTTTTCTAGGGCCCATCCTATGATGTTTTTACACAACATGAGCCTCAGCCACACAACCATCTTGTGTATATCTGACTCATCTATATCCCTGAGTTTAGTCGCATGGGTTTCAGTTACTTCATCGCCTGAATCCTCTAGGAAATTAATCAACTCGTGTTGTATAATATCGAACACCTGTGTCCAGAATTTCATGGTATCTATGGCTCTCAGTGAAGTGTTTGAGAGAACATATGTGTTCAAATTTACGTTCTCACCATATTCTTTATCCATTTTTTCATGGTGTCATGATATTAATGAAATCAGAACTATGTTACCTGCTACAGGATAATGTGTGAGCTTATGCAGCTGGCTTAAAACTTGTTATTTTGCGAGAAGGAAAATATAATTCAAAATCCAATATTATTATTCACCTTAAGAATATTGATTTACGCGTACCTTTACTGACAAAAAATTAATTTACCTTAATGAGGAAATCTAGGTAGCGATCTGCAATCTATATTGAAATCATTGCCATTGATTTGTGATTAATGCCATAAATATTGGTGGTTCGTGACCAGGAACTTGGATGAAATAGGTTTGAAAATTCCCGAATCGTGAACTCATGAGAAATTAATTATGAGATAATATTGTTTAAGATATCAATTAATCATGTTTAACTTTAAACATTTTTGGGTATTCGGGCTTCGAGATTTTAATGAGTAGCTTGAGATAGAATCCCTGAAACCCAAAACCACGAAATGATTAATTATCAGATAATTGTTTTTAGTTTTAATTAACCCCTTTTAGTTTTGAAATGTTTCGGAAGTTCAGACTTTGAATATTTCAAGATGTGAGGGATGGTAAACATCTAAAATTCTGAAGTACGAAGTTATTAACTGTCTTTAATCGAGATTAACTTAATTAATTAAGATTTGATATTTCAGGATTTTACCACTTCATGGATTTGAAAGTTAGTTCCTTATTATATTCTCGAAAGGCTATTACCTGTAGTGATGTGATGAATATGACATCATTTTAGATGACGTGTCGAGGCCAGGGGGTGCTAAGTGTTAATTAGAATCATGTGAATATTTAGATTAAAATCTCAGAGAAAGGTGCCACATGTTGACTCAGGGAAGATTTAAAACGTACATGTTTACCATGAAACATGTCTCTCAAAATTTGGTGAAAAAGTGATAATGGATATATTTGGGTTTCCAGCTTTTTAAAGTTATGACTTGTTGAAACACCTGAAGCGCAAAGCTTCGAAGAAGACTCTGGAAACTTAGCTCTTTAACCATTTGGTGGCTCCACAAATATGAAGAGTTTTAGAATCATTTGATTATATGGAAGAATTCATCAACGACGTCTATCATGCGAGTCTTATTCTTATTTAACTGGGAATGAAATTTATTCAAAGTCCAAAAGTTTAGAAATATATATATGTTCCAACACTCCCCACATCCGAAGAAGGGAAAAGGCATCCCCATGCCACACAGCAAGAGACAGAGAAAAGAGGGCCACTCTCAGGACAACCAATCCAATCCACAACAAAAGAAGGGCAATGAAAAGATTAAGAAGTAAACAGGAAAATGGTGTGAGTACCATAAAATCCCTTGGCATAACACTGAACAATGTTGCTCCAAGCAGTCACTCATGGTCGATATGAAGGCTTCCGAGTCAGAGGCCAATTTTGATTTTGAATCAAATCTCGAAGGAGGGAAGTAGATTATTGATGCTAAACCTAGTGCCACTGTCACTACCACCAAAGTTCGAGCAAGCTAACCAGAAGAACCAGAGAAAGGGGAATGCCTCTTTCACTCACAAATTTTGGTAAAGGGTGATCCACCTCATTTCATTGTTGATAGAGGAAGTCAGAAGAACCTGATTTCAAAAAAGGTCATCAAGAAGCTAGACTTGCCAACGAAACTACACCCACAACCCTACACTTTCGGTTGGATTTGCCAAGGAAGAGATCTTTCTGTTAGCCAACTGTGTCATCTACCCTACGACATCAAGCCTTTAAAGGATGAGGTATTATGTGATAGTTATCCCTTTTAAGTTTGTGATGTTATTTTAGGAAAACCATATGTGTGGAAGCTTCATGTTGTACATAAGTCTACACCCCGCAGTGTTATTTTTAGTTTGGGTAGAAAATTGTACATGATACTAGAGGTAGTGTTGCCTACCACTATTTCTTTAATCTCTGCTAAGCAATTTAGTAAGGTCATTTCATATATCAAGAAGTTTGTCTTCTTTTTGATCTGTGCTCACAGTAAGTAGAATGTCATCGCCACATTAGTTGCCTCTACCCAAAGCCTCTCTTTGCAACAGAATCAAGTGGAAAATATCGTGGAAGAATATAGAGTCATCTTCTCCTCACCCACCGAGGTATTGATGCACTACCAAGTCAAGCATCCAATTGATATGACCCCCAGTTCACCTCTACGTAATGGACCAATATATCATCACTCATTGTTGGAAAATGACAAAATCAAGTGTCATATCCAAGATCTTATTCAAAAGGGGAACATCAAACCCAGTTCCTCCCCTTGAAAAATCCCGATTTTACTGGTCCAGAAGAAGGATCGGACTTGGTGACTTTGCATTGATTACAGATCCTTAAAAAAAATCACAGTCAAGAATCAATACCCAATTCCCAGGATTGATGACCTTCTTGACCAACTCAAGAGGAAAAAGTTCTTCAGCAAGATTGACCTCAACTCTGGCTACCACCAAGTTCCCAACGAACCAACCGATGTATGGAAGACAACCTTCAAATCTAAAGAAGGTATCTTCGAATGGAAGGTCATGCTCTTTGGATTAACAAATGCACCAACCACTTTCATGAGGTTGATGGATGATGTATTGAGACCCGTCACTAACTCTTTTGTGGTGGTCTATTTGGATGACATCGTCATCTTCAATAGATCTTGGGAGGAGCACATGTGGCATATTCAAAAGGTTCTAATCACTCTGCAGCAACACAAGTTGTATGCCAACCTAAAAAAATGATCTTTTGGCATGAACAAGGTCCAATACTTGGGCTACATTGTTGATGAGCATGGGGTACATGTTGATCCAGCTAAGATCCAATTCATATGTGACTAGCTAGCCTCGACCACACTAACTGAGCTTCGAATCTTCTTGGGACTTTCCAGCTTCTACCAAAGGTTCATGTTGGGATTCTCCCATATTGCATGAGCCCTCTAAAAGGTGACCAAGGTAGGTGGCAGGGAAAATTTTGTGAGGGGGAAGGAACAACAATGAGAATTCAATGATCTAAAGCATCGCTTGTGCTCAACTCTAGTACTCTCCTTTCTCGATCTGCAACAACCATTCGAGATTGAGACTGATGCATATGAATATGTTGTAGGTGAAATTATCACTCAGCACAGTCATCTGATGGCATACCATAGTGAGACACTCTTAGATGTTGTCCGGAAATACCCCACCTATGACAAGGAAATGTATTCCATTGTAAAAGCTTGTCATCAATGGAAACATTACATTCTGGGAAAGGATACAATCATTCACACTTATCACAAGCCTTTGTAATTCATACAAACACAAGGGAAATTGCAGAACGGCCTCCATCAAAGGTGGTCCACGTACCTGTAGCAGTTCCATCCCAACTTTGAGTATGAGACATGGATCTTAAATCATGTCATTGATTTCCTTAGTCGACCTCTCATGGATACACTCACCACTATGCTCCATTCCTATGGACATGAGACATATGAGTGGCCCCAAGTTTATTATCAAGATCCGGACTTGGCCACCACTTATCAGGTCTTGGGTACATGTGCGACTATCACTGATTTTCACATTTAGGATAGACTATTATGCCATCTAGTCCATCTCTATGTTCCTACAAGCATGTGTGCAAATATGATTTGGGAATCTCACTATAGTCGGATGGCAGGACATTTTGGCATGGAGAAAACCATGGCCATTCTTCAGAAACATTTTTATTGGCCAAAACTTCGACCGGACGTCAGCAAGTATATGAGATCTTGCATTGCTTGTGCCATTTCCAAACCAACCATAAAGAAGCAAGGCTTATTCAACCCTCTTCCTACTCTCAATAATCCTTGGGAATCCATTTGAATGGATTACATGTCTGGCCTTCCATCCACCAAGAAAGGAAATGACTGCGTATTTGTGGTCATTGATCGGTTTTCGAAGATGGCCATCCTCACAGCCTACAAGAAGAATATCACAGCGGAAAGTACTCCCAAGCTCTTCTTCGAACGAGGGTGGGTCCATTTTGGGATACCATACAACATCATCTCTGTCTGGGATGATAGGTTCCTTAGCACATTTTGGTTGAGTCTTCAATCAGATGATTGTGCACATCCTATGCATGTAAAACTCTAAGAATCCACATACATGGAATGAGAGCCTCCCCTATGTTCAACACAATTACAATAGGGATCTCCATAGCTCCACCAACCATAGCCCATTTCAGGTGGGGTGGGGATTCCAACCCTTGAGTCCCATTGATGTTGCACTACCTCTTGCCACTACATAGATAGACTCTTCCCATGTTCAGTCTTAGACTGACAAAGCCACCAGATTCATTGAGCGGATTCATCACATCCACCAAGAAGTCCAAGAGATTTTGTAGAAATCCAATGATAAGTACAAGAAGTGCCATGATCAACACAGGGAATCATACCAGTTTCAGGTTGGCAGAAAATTTTGGTTACATTTGCAGAAGGAGTGTCTCACAGGGCCCCATTAGAAGCTCCACCCACTTTTTTATGGGCCTTACACTATCAATAAGGCTATGGGTAGAAATTATTTTGAGCTCAACACTCCACCCTTCCTTGGCCTACACCCATTTTTCAATGTGGACCTCCTTTGGCCATATTTTCCACCAATATTGGACACCTCAGAAATTGCAGAATATCTGATACCAAAAGAGCTAAACCCTGACCGCATGGAACAAGCATCCACTGATAAGATAGTGGACACACAGGTCAAGGGAACTTGCCAGTAGAGGATCCAGCTTTATCGATTTGTCAAGGTTGGGCATCTCCTACACCAAGGTAGGTGGCTCAGCTGGGGAAAAATCTAGCAGAAGTTTCTTCACCTGATGGGGGAACTCAATGCAATGGAGACCATTGATTCCTAAGAGGGAGGATTGATCCAGGTGGATATTGGTGACCACCCACCTATTCCAAATGGCTCCTCTTGTCTGTTTTTAGTTGAACTCGTTCTTCTATACTTCTTTGTAATTGTGGGTTCTACACTTCTGTGGATGTCTGAATCCCTAAAGCTCTACACATGTTCCAGGTGGATACTTGCAAGATACCAGATATAATAAATACACAAAACAGAAATAAAATGCTAGAAATGGCAGAATAACAGTAATATAACCAGCATAATCTCCACAATAACACATAAATGATATAAGAACATCAACAAAAATAACACTTTTATTCAGAAAGAAATGTTCACAGGCCTCTTCAAGGGGCAACCTCCAGTCGATCAGCTCTCTATTACAATAATCTCCAATCTAGGGTTTTCATACCCTCGGCCCTTATTTATACTAAATATGTCTATCAAGACTAGCATCTAAAGGAAGATCCTTCTAGAATCAGAAGCTTCTATTAGGTCATCTTACATCCACCTTATTTTATTTTATTGAAAGACCTTATTAATATTGACCTTTATTACATATGAATATATTGATATAACTATGTGCGGGTTAGGACCCTAACATGTTTTCCCCCTTAAAAGCAACCTTGTACTCAAGGCTTGAGATGTGGAAATTGTTACAGAATGGTAGTTGGTTCACAAGTGGCATCTGCTGGAGTCGTATCTTTCCACTAGACGAGCACTTCCTTGATGATTCTCTGATGCAGGCGACGCTCACGTTGGTCCAAAAATGCTTCTAGCTATAGCCAAATGGATCCTTCTTCAGCTAACTCTGGAAGGTTGGTTTGAATTTGGCACCTGGATCCAATCACCTTCTTTAAGCATGAAACATGAAAAACAGGATGTAGCTTCGAATGACTAGGAAGAGCTAACTGATATGCAACTTTTCCCACATGATTGAGAACTGTATAAGGACCATAAAATTTGGGTGCTAGCTTCTAACAATGCTTGGCCTTGAGGGAAGTTTACTTATATGGTTGTAGTCACAGAAACACCTGATCCCCTTCTGCAAATTGATGTTTAGAGTGACCTTGATCTGCTTGCTGCTTCATGCAATTATGTGCCATGAAAAATTTCTCTTTAAGGGTACGAAGAATATCTTCTCGAACTGTAAGTCTTTGGTCAACCACCTGGAACTTCGAGGTACCCGATAAGTATGAGAGAACTGAAGGTGGCTTCTGTCCATATATTGCTTCAAAAGGAGTCATGTAAGTAGCTATATGGTAGGAAGTGTTATACCACCATTCATCTAGGGGTAACCATTGATCCCACTGATGTTGTTTTTCAGAGGTAAAACACCTCAGATATGTTTCCAAACACTTATAGACAACTTCCATTTGACCATCCGTTTGGGGATGATAAGTTGAGCTGAGATGTTTTTGGGTGCCTTGTAGCTTAAACAGTTCTTGCCAAAAATTTCTTTTGAAAGTTGGGTCATGATAAGAAACAATAGAGTGCAGCATGCCATGAATCTTGAAGACCTGGTCCATGAAAATTTGAGCTACCGTGGATGAAATAAATGGGTATTTAAGAGCACAGAAATGAGCATACTTGGAAAGGCAATCCACAACCACCATTATGACTGATTTATTCCCTGATTTGGGTAAGCCGATAATAAATTCCATAAAGATATCCTTCCAAATAGCAGGTGGAATCGGAAGTTGTTGTAGTGTGCCCGAAGATTTCACTGTTTCTCCCTTGTGGCATTGACACACCTCACATTCAACGATAAAATTACGGATGTCCTATTTCATACCATCCCATAAAAAGGAACGTTTGACCCTGTCATATGTTTTGGTGAACCCTAAGTGCCCCACTGTGGGTGTAGCATGAAGCTCAAAAAGTACCATGGATTTAAGCTTTGATTGTTTACTTAAATACAAACGACCTTTGTAGTGAAGCTCATCCTGGATCCAAGAGTACCCTAGGGGATTCGGAGCCTTGGTATGCAACTGTTGGATAATATGTGAAATTTTGGGATCTTGAAGCCATTCCTGGAACATAGCTTGGAGCCAATCTGGTACAATGAAGCAAAGAGAAAAAAAGGATCCTTCTTCTTCATATTTTTGGGACAGTGCATCCGCCACTACATTGTATTTTCACTTCTTGTAAATGATCTTATAATCATATCCAAAGAGCTTAGTCACCCATTTTTGTTGCTCCTGGGAGGAAATTCATTTTTGTAGAAAGTACTTGAGTCTTTGATGGTTGATCTTAATTTGGAAGTGTTTCCCCAAGAGATAAGGGCACCACAGATCAACAACATGAAAAATAGCCAACATTTCCTTTTCATAAATGGGTTTTCCTAGATTCCTTTCAGACAATTTCTTGCTGGTGAAGGCCAAAGGTCGACCCTCTTGCATAAGGACAACACCAATTCCTTTCCCTGAGGCATCACATTCTAGCACAAATGTATTTGTGAAATCAGGAAGGGTCAAAACCAAAGTGGTGCACATGGTCGTCTTCAATGTTTGAAAATCATGTGCAGCAACTAGAATCCAAGTGAAAGATTTCTTTTTGAGTAGATCCATGAGAGGTGCTGCAATCTTTCCATAGTTCTTAACAATCTTGCGATAATACCCTATTAAGCTAAAAAATCCATGCAATATTTTGAGAGTCTTTGGGTGTGGCCAGTCTTGCATAGCTTCAATATTTTTTGGGTCTACCCTGATGCCATCCTTGCCAACGAGATGACCCAAGTATTCTACTTCTGAGGCACCAAAATCACATTTAGACTATTTCAGGAAAAGTTGGTGCTGAGAGAGTAGATGGAAAACCTTATCCACATGAGTAAGATGGTCTGTCTAGGTTTTGCTATAGATGAGGATATCATCAAAAAAAACTAAGACAAAATGACAGAGAAAGGGATGGAAGACATGATTCATGAGGCTTTGGAAGGTGGAGGGGGAATTACACAAGATAAAGGGCATGAACAAAAACTCATAGTGGCCCTCATGAGTGAAAAAGGCCATCTTCCTCTTTCATATGTATTTGGTGATAGCCCGAGCAAAAATCAAGTTTAATAAATAATTTGGTGCCACTCAATTCATCTAGGAGGTCATCAATGATAGGAATGGGAAATTTGTCTTTAATGGTCAGTTTGTTGAGGGCACGGAAGTCAGGACACATTCTCCAAGAACCTTCTTTCTTCAAGATGATGACTATAGGAGAATATTAAGGGCTCATACTAGGATGGATAACGCCCGCATTAAAGAGTTCCTAGACCATTTTCTTAATTTCATTTTTTTGTGAGAATGGGTGGCGATATGGACGTATATTGGGAGGAAGGCTTTCGGGTAAAAGGGGAATGGAATGATCATGAACACCTCCGGAAGGAGGGAGTCCTTGGGGAGTGGAAAATACTATTTCATGTTTAGAAAGGAGGGCTTGGAGGTCATGCTATACCGGGGGTGTCTCTGCTGCCTGTATGGCATGGAGTTGGGAAATGACACCAGAATGACCTTTTCTGAGCAAATTTTCTATGCGATGTGAACTAATGACCTCAAGTGAACTAGCAGTGATTCCTTGGAATTTATATTGGTGGCCTTCCTGGTTGAATTGCATGGTTAATGCCTTAAAATCCATGAGAATGGGACCCAAAGTTATTATCCAGTCTGCACCCAATACAATGTCACAACCACCCATGTCGATAGCAAACATATGGGATTTGAGGTGGTAGTCACCGATTTGGAGACACAAATTTTCACAGTTCCCTCCAGATTTCATGGAACCACCATTGGCAATCATGATTTGGAAATTGTTGACAGCATGAATGTAGAAATGAGTTTCTTGGGCAATGCAGCAATGAATAAAATTATGGGTACTTCCACTATCAACCAGAATGATGAACTTCCGATGCTTGATGTAACCGATTAACTTGAGGGTTTGGGGAGCAGAGAAGCTGGTGAGAGAATTGAGGAAAATGACAGGTTCAACTTTGGGAGGGTCTGAGGGAGGGGTTATGTCAGTGATTTCAGGTGACTCGGACACAAGGGGAGTTTCAACATCCTCTTCTGAAATATCCTCAGAGATGGCCATAAAAAGATTTTGTTCCTTACACTTGTGACCCAGGAAATATTTGTCATCACAATTAAAACAAAGGCTTTTGAGTTGACATTCAACCATTTCATCCCTGGTCAATTTTTGGATCTTTAATGGGGCGGAGGGAGTAGTGGGTTTTACGCATTTAGGGCGAGGGATAAAGGAAGGTTTATGGTTTTGAGAGGATACAACTTGTTGTGCTTCTTTATCTTTTTTAGTAGCCTCCACCCAACTTGAAGGTCAATTCATGAGGACATGGGCCCAAATCGCCTCCTTGAGGCCACTGATAAAACACTCTTGAAAGAAAGCATCAGTCATGCCCTCTGTTCGAAAAGCTAGACGCTCAAATGTAGTTATGAAGTCTTCCACTATTCCTAATTGTTTCAACTTTGTCAAATGGCCCAAATGGTTGGTGTCAGTGTCAAAGCATTCATAAATATCTACCACAAATTGTGTCCAAGAAATATACCCTTGACGAGAATTTTTTCTCCATTGCCACCAATTCCAACGTTCTTGATCTAGATGTAGAACACCATACCATAGTTTGTCCAAGTCATCTATAATGTTGTATAAAGATAAGTAATGTTCCTGCATGTATGATTCACTCAACCATGGGTTTATGCACATAACGACAGATCTCTATGGCTTAAAGACACCGGAATGCGTCTCTACCCTGAAAAACAATTCCCACAATTTCTTCCAAGGAAAGTGCTCTAATACCACTTGCAAGATACCAAATATAATCAATATGAAAAACAGAAAGAAAATGCTAGAAATGGAAGAATAACAGTAATATAACCAACATAATCTCCACAATAACATAGAAATGATATAAGAACAACAATAGAAATAACACTTTGATTCAGAAAGCAATGTTCACATGCCTCTTTCAGGGGGAAACCTTGTTACACATCAAAATTACTCACTTCGATGGTGTCGCAAGTGTCGTCATTATAAGTGTCGCATTTTTCTCACAAGTGTCACAAGTGTCAAAGAAAGCATACTGCCATGATTCTTATGCCTTGACTATAACGACATGTGAAGGACACTTGAAACACCTCAAACATCTGATTTGGAAGAAGAGAAATGAGTCAACAGACTCATGAACCTTTTGCCATTTGAAAACACTCAAAAGACTAGGTTTTTGGAGGGGAGCACTCCCCTATACCTCTTCTGGGAGCGTTGGCGCACCCCCTCACACTATTTTGGAGTGCTATAAAGCTCTTTGGCCTTTATAGAGGAGCACTATTGAATTTAGGAGCGTTGGCACCCACCTTAAGCTTACTCAAGAGTGTTACAGTGCTCTGATGGCCCTTTTAAGGGAGCGCTACTATTAAGCCCTAATATTGGCTCATTACCCCTTAATTGGGGCATATTATATTAGTAATGCTATTTTATTTATGTCAGCTTTAGGCCATTAGTTTTAATTTAGATTAGTAATGTTATTTTAATTATGTCGGCTTTAGGCCATTATTTGTAATTATACCTCCTAGT
>JZKD02S2251696.1:498813-521195 GCA_000966675.3 Picea glauca | reverse complement strand
GTTGTAATTTAGATTAGTAATGTTATTTTAATTATGTCGGCTTTAGGCCATTATTTGTAATTATACCTCCTAGTCTCCTATATATACCAAGGAGGCATTTTCATTTTGAATCATCGTGGACTTGAACATTTAAGTGGGGTAAAAGGAGGTTTCCCCCTTGAAGAGGCTTATTATCTGAAATTATCTCAGTTTCAAGGTGTTGAGTACTTTTCCTAAGGTTTTTCCATGCTATATTGATGTTTGGTTCTTAACAACTACCTATTCTAGGCAGCAGTTGATTTGTTGAGAAGAATGCGAGAAGGATATTTTGATTCTTAGAAGTCAGTTGCATTCAAATTCCTGGTTCAACCATGATTTTAGGGAAGATCCCTGACTCAAGGAGGAAAATCCTCAACTCAACCTAAAGATACCTCAAGAGGTTAGGCCCCTCTAAACCTATATAAGCAAGCCTTCTCATGGTGAAAGGGGGATGGAAATGGAGAATTACACTAGACTTATGATCTCATAAGTGGTGTTGAAATGGTGAAGCAATTGAAGGCAAGAAACCTATGATATCATAGGAAACACATGGTGAAGCTATCATCGTTTTGATCGTGGATATTTTGAGCAAGGGATAGACAAGGAGGACTTGGCAGAACTGTTGCAATCCATCTACTGTTGTAAGTAATGTTTTGTCCTCATTAATATGATTTGCTTGGCCTGTTTCTTTCTAATTCATGTTCAATCTCACATGAATTTGTCTCTTTAGTAGATATATCTATTTAGGTCTAACCTTGATAGAGTAGGAAGTGGTCGTACTTTGTTTGTCTACAGGATTCATTGAGGAGCGAAAGATTGGAGCTCATCTCGGAGCGTGCAGGGACAAACGTTGATTAAAGGTACTCATCTTCTCCTTCCTTATCACACAATAGTCCACCTAGATATAAAAGGAAGTTAGTGACCATGACAATAACTTTTTGTCTTAGAGTTAAGAATCTAGCTCTTTGAGGAGATCTACCTGTCTACAGAGAGATTTTCCTTCAACAGAAACTAGCGACTCCGCTGGGGAATCGAATCAAAAATTTTGGTTTTGATTTTTCGACATAGGCCTTGTCTTAAAATTTGTGTTCTTAGGCCTTGTTAACCCCTTCATATATGATTGCATTTGTTGATTGACTCTTTACCCGATCACACTCAGCTTACCTTTCAAAATTTGATCAAAATTTTGGGTTTTTGGACTTTTTTATGAGTTTTTTGAGCCTGGCGCTCCCCTTCCCATGTTAATGGTGCACCAACACTCCCTTAAGTTGCTGGACAAAGATTTATAAGGCTCTAGTGTCCCTTATAGTAGAGTGCCAGCCCTTTTTTTCCCAAAATCTCTTAAAAATTTGCAATTTTTGAAGGTCTAAACCCTGTCTTTAAACTTGCTGAGCTATTTTGTGATGCAGTGCTTCTTCCTTTGACCTTTTACTGCCCTCCATATAAGAAATAAAAACCTTTTTTCTCAGATTGCATGTCCTTCTTCATTGTTTTTGAGTTTTTGTTGTTGAGAACCTGAAACCAATCCACTTCTTTCTTCTCTCCTATCCGACTGAATAGGAACTCTAGTGAAGGACATCTGAAGTCTGTGATTCTTCTCACTTGGTTTTTTGAGGTCATTGTTATCCAACATCTCTCTTTTTGTGTGAATTGTTTGGTTTTGATTTGTTATCTTTGTTTTATGTTTTCTTCTTGCTTTAATCATAGCAAGAGAATGTGTGTCATGTGTGCGAAATCTAATCATGCTTGTCTGAATCTCCTTGATCTGAAAAGGTAGTTAGTAGGAGAAGACTTTGCATTGAATTAATCATCATTCACATACAAATGACAAAAAATACATTTTAATGATTGGTTTGCATATTATAAGGTGTTTTTGAGATTTTTTTAGCATTGCATTGGATTCGATTGAGAACCAATTGATTTGAGGACGTTGCATAGTAGTGTTTGAAAGTGAAAATGACTCCTTCTCTTCCCCTTAACTAGGCGTTCATTGAAAAGAAATGATTGATTATCATATTTCATGCATATTTTTGGGAATTGAGTCCTCAATCCATCAGTTTCACTTTTGTACACCCTTTGAGTAAAGAACAACTTTAAAATGAACACTAATTAAAAATTATCTAGAACATTTTTTGTTTTTAGGATCTTCCACCAACAGTAGACTAGGGTTAGCACTTTGGATTAGGCTATGAGTACAACTCTCCAAAGTTTTCAAAAAAAAAATTAGCATCTTGAGTTAGGGAGAGTTAAATCCAATTGTCGTATTGTTTTTCTGGGATCCCCCTCTCACACGGGGGTTATGCACGAGGTCGAATTCAGGTGAGTTACGGAGATTATCCCTCTGTGGTTCAACTGTTTGTAGTGGTCGTATCGTATACTGGGGGTCACTTGAAGGTATACCCACGATTATGTGTGGGAGCTTTTAGGTTTGATTTCGGACTTGTTATCCTTCCCATACGTTTCAGATCGGATTGTGGACTATACCCACCCAGGGACTCACTGCGAATTGGTGTCTTTAGTTGCCAGAATATTTAGGTACTTACACAAGGTGACGGTGAAGGGAAGTCTCACTGTACCTGGAGCAGACATTGGTCAAACTCACTCAGGATCCTTGGAGGGTAAATCCACAATTACTGCATGGAAGCTTGCACCAAGGTGAAAGTTTGTTAAGCAGGTCTCCATTGTAACTATTCCACCATAGCCCAGCCCCTTCTCGTCTGGATCACATGACATTGGATTTCATCACCAACTAGTATGATCATTGAGAGAAGTTTTTGTCTGCTTGGTTGATTCCTAAATTTTATTAGCATGTGTTGCTTCTTTTTGTTAGTTGGCCCTAGATTTTCAGTGTGTTCTGTCATTCTCCACAATTGAGCCCGTAGACGATCAAGTTCTTCGCCGATCACGTAGGATGAAAGGGATGCCTCCAGAAGGCTATCAAACCTTACCTCATAACCCTCCAGAAGACAACTACTGTAGAGAGGTAGAAAATCCATCTGATGCTGGAAGTGCTATTGCTCCTCCGTTAGATCACTCAGAAGACGCTTTGGTTATGGTTGAAAATCCCACTACATCTGTGTTGGTAACCCCGCTCGAACCACTTTTAGTTCATTTAGACTCTCTTGGGAACGTCATAGACGAAGAGGTCCCGTGATTACAAAAGAGGATTTTTACCGAAACATATATGGGATCCACAGAACCATTTTTTGGTGATGAATATAGGACTCTTGTTCAACCTAGCACCGCAGTAGAAACCAATCCCACACCTTCTCATTCTGTATGGAGGAATTCATCAAGATGTGATCTCTATGAACATTTTGAATCTATTTGACAACCCTTTCATCCTCATTACCCTCTTAGTCAAACAGGACCATCCGGTCAAACCATGAATCATCCAGTTGATCAGGTTGTTAACCCTACTGTTACACTAGCACAAGTCCATCCTAATGCTAGACTCAACACCTCTACTACACCACGTGTTCCAAAAAATCCTGTTGGGACATCGTCTCACCCGAGAATGCAGACCCCTACTGGCCAAACACAATCGGCTGGAGGGAAACCACCATCCAATGCATATTTTCCTCCTAGAGGACTATATTTCCATGGTGGGCCTACCCCTCCCAGGGGACAACCCCCTTTTCATGCTCCTCCTGGAGGGAAACCTCTGTTTTCCAGTCATACCCCAGTCATAAATCCACCACTGGCAGGGGGGCAACCCTCGTTTGTTGGAAACCCTCCACAATCCTGGGGAGTATCTTCAGGAGGCACTTTTACCCAACCCCACATTGGGGGGCACTTGTATAATAACCCACTAGGAGGAGTATCCAATCCTGTTCCTTCCGGAACATCTTACTCACAATCTTATTCAGGTGGCATCCAAAACACCACCTGGAGTACTCTGGGACCACAGTCTTATCCTCCTCATGGGTTGAATGTCTATCCACCTCCGGGATTTGTTCCTTACCATTCTCAAGGGAAAAATGTTTATCATCCTCACAGGAAAATAAATCACCTGGCTTATAATGCTCAGAACCCACCGGGTTATGCCAATGTTTCTCATTCCTCATCGAATCCTTATTATCCTAGACAACAACAACCGTATGTAGGAGGACCTACTGGTTACAGCTATCCTCCTAACCTAATTTATGGTCCTACTAGTGTTCCTATGCCACACCAGTATCATTCACAAATTAACCGACAACTACCTTTCCTTGCGACTCTGGATCTCCCAGACTTACCTCGGTTAACTAATGATCCTATTTCTCATTCACCGGTTTGGCCAGTCATTCTAGCTAAACTTCCTTCTAATATTCCAAAATTTGACGGAAACCCTGGCGGAGATCCAAACAACCATGTAATGACTTTCCATTTGTGGTGTTCATCAAACTCCCTCATGGACAATTCTATATGTTTGTGTCTTTTCCAGCGAACACTTACCGGTTCGGTAGCAAAGTGGTATATTGAATTACCATGTGCTTATTTTCATGATTTCAATTCCCTTGCCATGTCTTTCCTCACACACTTTCAACTACCTATTCGCTACAAGACAGGTACTAAACTCTTGAACTCCCTTCGTCAAACTATTGTCGTGCATATCTCTGACCATATTCATGAGTGCAGGCGATGACGAAGGATGATCAAGGCAGTCATTCATGACATGCTATTGGAAGAATGGTTCACTAAATCTCTGTTACCCCCAATCGCTCGTGATGTCTCTATGGGTGGTGCAGTCACAGAGGAACAAGCCATCGCTCGGGCTCAGTATTTATATCTTGTTTATTCCCAATCTTGCACTTTGTATGATTTGCTTCCGAATGCTACTCGAGCTAATACCAATCCATCTAAACCATCATCCTCATCTCATGCGGATGGTGTTATCGATTCCGTCAAGACTCAATCTATTTCCCAATTTCTCACACTCTCCTCTACCTCCCCTCAAACTCAGATCTCTAAGGTGAATGCAGTTCAATTTTCCCCTTCACAACAATCCATAGGTGAGAAGAAAATGAAGGATAAATAAAAAAATAATAATGAACAAACAAAAAATCAAACACCTGCTACCGAAAAGCCAACACAACGAAAGTTGAAATTCCTGTGTCTCATTTGTGGTGATGATCACTACGCCCGAGATTGTCCACATTGCAATGAAGTGGCCAAAATTTTCCAAGGAAATTCACAACCCACTGTGCTTACTCATCCTTTTCCGCAGCAACAATCCATGGTTACTCAAACCCCCTTGCCTGGGGGCAGTTCTAGCGATCCTCATGATGAGGGCTCATCGAGTGCACATATTTATATGTTTAATGGGATCAATATGACCACTCTCTCTAAGGCATATGTCACACTAGGTAACCCTGATAAAGGAAAAGACACTAACGGTAATGGTAATTTACCGGATCCATCATCATCCTTCGTCAATCTTCCATCGGTTAATCCTCCGTCTGGACCACTTCAGATTGAGAAACCCACATTCGAATCTATCTTACGCCCTCCTAAGAGAACCATCCACAAGGCTACATTTAATTCTAGTTCACGTGTTGCCCAGAACTACAACATTGTTGAATATTTGGCCCAAGCACCGTGTGCTATGTCTTCGTTAGAAGTTTTACAACACTGCCCCAGTCAACGTAAAATGCTCTTAGCCTCTCTTGGCACTGTTGATCCTGAGTCATCCAACCAGATCATGTTTAAGCTGGATAATTATGCGTCTCAACTCTCCCACCAACTTGCTTTCCAAGTTGATTTTTTTGTTCACAATCAACAAATCCACCGAACTATTCTGGATGAGGGAGCCTCGACTTGTGTTATGTCTTTAGCATGTTGGAAAGGTTTAAAATCACCAGCACTCAACAAATCCCCAGCAATGTTAGGAACCTTCGATGGGCAAGGTTTTCATCCTCGTGGGCTTTTACAGTCCCTGCCCATCCAATTGGGTGGAAAAACTGTTACTGTTCATGTTGAGGTGGTCGATGCTCCCCTCGATTACAACTTGTTACTTGGAAAAAGTTAGTTTTATGCTATGAATGTCGTTGCCTCATCGATCTTTCGATGTGTGAAGTTTCCTCATCAGGGCAAGATTTTCACTGTTGATCAGTTGGATTTCTACACACCCGATGCTCGTGTTCTTGCTACCAACAATATTCCTTTCTTGGGAGACCAAAAGATCACGTATGAAAGCGTTGGTGTTGGCTTATTGAAAGATTCTAGCCTCATGGGTACCTTCCCTACACCACTTCCACCGACTGTACATCACATTACCACCGTCGATATGATTTCGACCACTGCTTATCAATCATTGGAATCATCTGACCCTTGGATTGTACCTTGTCAGTTGGGATTCAATGCACTAAGTGACACTGTGCCACTTATTCCAGCTAAAACATCATACATTTCTACCCAATCTGCTTCTCCCTTTTCATATGACCAACATCTATTGGCGCCTGACATTTCATCGATGCAATCATGGTTGAGTTCCTTGTCATCTACGATCAACTCCATTTCCCCAACTTTTCCTTCGGATGACTCTATTCTGGAAATGCTTCGCATTGACAAGTTACCTTGGGATAATAACCATCATCAATCTTCTTTTCTTCCTCTTTGTGAATAAATTCAGGTAGATATACAGTCTATCTCCTCTCTTGATGCTGATTTTTTGTCAACTTTCGATGATTTGGATATGGTAGTCGACTTGGTGATTTCTTCTGTAGGGTTATTGGAGCCTGATCTCCTTACTCCTATCGCAACCCTCGACATGTGTTCCTTCTCGAGTGATTATCTTCCATCCAGCAAAGATCTCCTGGAGGCCATGACCACGTTTTGTCCCTAGCCATGGTATCCTTCTAGAGAGTTATCCTCTTGGAAGCCATGATCAAGAAGAAGTCATGAGCATAGTTTCCCTTCTCTATGGCAAGCTCATTAAAAAATGAAACAGAGGTCCTGAGCATAGTTATTTTTCTATGTCAAGCTCATTAAAAAATGAAACAATCACCTCTCTTGAACCTTCTTTTCATCCACCCTTCTCTTTTTTTCTCATCTTCTAGAGAAATTGGTGACAACATCAAAGTCGGTGAATGAACTGAAGCTTGGAGGGCATGTCTCCATCTTTTGATGATCTTTCTAGATTTAAGCCACTATCTTTCAAGCTGGGGGCATACCGAGCTTAGTCTTTGTTCTTTCTCGTGCTCGAAAATACATGAGAATGCATCTGGGTAGACTTTTATCTCTTTTTCGGACCTGTATGGATACACGAAAAAGGAACCCCCTAGAGTCTTCTTTAAGCTCTTTTCAGACTCTCTAAACATGAAAATATTGTCGAATGATATTTCTTCCTTTCCCATTCATTAAAAGGCTTCAAAGGGCATCTTTCAAGTGATAATTTATCTCTTTTTCATCCTCACGAGACTATCAGTACGAAAAAGGACAACCTTGGAGTTACCTTTAAGTTATTTTCAGACTCTCTAAACATGAAAAGATTACCAAGTGACCTTGTTCTCTTCACACTCATTAAATTATTTTAAGAAAACGTCTGTTGAGTGATAGTTTATCTCTTTTTCGGTCTCGTCATACTACTTTATGAAAAAGGAACTGAGAGAGTTCTCTTTTAAGTGTTTTTATAGACTCTATAATCATGAAAAACCTTCGAGTTTTCTGTCTTTGGACTCGTTAAAGCAAACATCGACAAGCCCATATGGGACCGAACCCTTACTTCTTCCAGTTCGTTAAACAAAGGAAGAGGAACTTACCGAAATTGAGTTTTATCGAGCATGTGTTATCCTCCTCAAGCTCGTTAAATCAAAAAGAGCTACTCGTCTATCTAGATGGGGGAAAATTGAAAGGAGCAAGCCAGGAAATGTTTTTGAGAACATCACCCAATAACTCTTAGAGTCACCCTTGAACACGACACTTTGTCTTTACGCACATATTAATCCGTTGAACCTCTGCACTGAGCCAATACCTTTGATTTTCTTTACTCCTTTGGGTCACCCAATGTGAGTCACAACATCCATTACATTGTCAAGTTTTGGTCCATGTCATGTTTCTGTTGTTGTGCCTCAGTCTTCAAGGGAAGTATCTGCCTCAAGAGTCAGCCATCACAAATATCTTGTCTCAATACCCATGTCAGTCCATGTTCATTTGATCTACCAATTACATCTCTATGTTTGTTTCATGTCGCTGATGGGGGATACATCAAGGCCCTCCTTCGATGAGTCTATTCCTGTCAACTTCAACACATTATCCAGGAACTAGACTTAGAAACTAGTTAGTACTTTGGGACCTGCATGCCTCAATGGAAAGCCTCCTCATGTTCGATAGTGGGTTTACATCATTGAACTCTGATCGGATGATTCCACGGATGTTCAAATTTAGCTCATCCATTCACATTCATTGGAATGTACTAGGGTACCTTAGGAATCATTGACATTAATGGTTATCTCCCTCGCACTTGTTAACGGTTTACATCATTGACCGGTAATCAAGTGGTTTCTTCCATGTTCGACATCAAGACATCTATTCACATTGTTAGATTCATACTACATCGGGATCGCTAAGAAGACCCTGGGTTGAGTGATCACTCTGATATGTACGTTTCCCAGGTTGTGACGAATTTTCTCTTGAACAATGACACATATACTGTTACATAGATCCACTTTGTATTGGTCATGGCTATGTCTTGTCATCTTGTAGATCCATTGTGTATTCTTCGTGGCTACGGTTAATTTAGGTCATGAGAGTATAGATCCATAGTGTATTTTTAGTGGCTATAACTCTTTATCAATACAATTATGGATCTGCAGTGTATTTTATGGTGGCCATATCTTGCAAGTCTTGATCACCCAAGCATAGGTATGCCTTTCTTGGGTTTGAAACATGTCATAATATTTGTTGGATGTTTGTGTGTAGATTTTGTTAGGTTCTCTGTGTCTATACCCTTTCTTGAAAGTCTACAAAGCATTTCAATTATAAGTTCTCATCTTCTAACTTCATACTTTGGTGGGAAATCTGTTACACATCAAAATTACTCACTTCGATGGTGTCACAAGTGTCATAATTAAAAGTGTCGCAAGTGTTTCATTTTTCTCAGAAGTGTCGCAAGTGTCAAAGAAAGCATACTTCCATGATGCCTATGTCATGCCTATAACGACATGTGAAGGACACTTGAAACACCTCAAACATCTGATTTGGAAGAAGAGAAATGAGTCAACATACTCATGAACCTTTTGCCATCTGAAAACACTCAAAAGACTAGGTTTTTGGAGGGGAGCGCTCCCCTATACCTCTTCTGGGAGCATTGGCACCCCCCCTCACACTGTTTGGGAGCACTATAAATCTCTTTGGCCTTTTTGGAGGAGCGTTATTGACTTTAGGAGCGTTGGCACCCCCCTTAAGCTTACTCAGGAGTGCTACAGTGCTCTGATGACCCTTTTAAGGGAGTTCTACCTATTCTGGGTAGTAGTTGATTTGTTGAGAAGAATGGGGAAAGGATCTTTTCATTCTTAGAAGTCAGTTGCATTCGAATTCCTGGTTCAACCATGATTTTAGGGAAGATCCCTGACTCAAGGAGGAATATCCTCAACTCACCCTAAATATACCTCAAGAGGTTAGCCCCCTATAAAACTATATAAGCAATCCTTCTCATGGTGAAAGGGGGATGGAAATGGAGAATTACACCAGAATTATGATCTCATAAGTGGTGCTAAAACAGAGAAGCAATTGAAGGAAAGAAACCTATGATGTCATAGGAAACACATGGTGAAGCTATCGTCATTATGATCGTGAATCGTTTGACCAAGGGATAGACAAGGAGGACTTGGCAGAACTACTGCAATCCATCTACTGTTGTAAGTAATGTTTTGTCCTTATTAATATGATTTGCTTGGCATGTTTCTTTCTAATCCATGTTCAATCTCACATGAATTTGTCTCTTTAGTAGATAGATCTATTTAGGGCTAACCTTGATAGAGTAGGAAGTGGTCGTACTTTGTTTGTCTACAAGATTCATCAAGGAGCGAAAGATTGGAGCTCAACTCGGAGCGTGCAGGGAAAAACGTCGATTAAAGGTACTCCTCTTCTCCTTCCTTCTCACACACTAATCCACCTAGATATAAAAGGAAGTCAGTGACCATGATAAGCACTTTCTGTCTTAGAGTTAAGAGTCTAGCTCTTTGAGGAGATCTACCTGTCTGCAGGGAGATTTTTCTTCAACAAACCTCTAATCGAGCAGCACTCTGTTACAATAATCTCCAAGATAGGGTTTTCATACCCTCGACCCTTATTTATACTAAATATGTCTATCAAGAGAATCATCTAGAGGAAGATCCTTCTAGAAGTGAAAGCTTCTATTAGGTCTTCTTACATCTTCCTTATTCTATTTTATTGAAAGGCCTTATTAATATTGACCTTTATTACATCCGAATATATTGATCTACCTATGTGTGGGTTAGGAACCTAACAATACTTGTGTCCTCTCACCTAATCCAACATGCTTATTTTGTATGTTTTCATGTCAACACATCTTGTTGTACTTCCAAGGCCGTTTTGGGGCCCTCAACATTATTTTTTTGGCTCGCCACAGTCAAATTATAGATGGAGTAAGATTTTGATGGCTTAAAGTGTATTTCTTTTAAATACCTTTCCAATGAGCTATAACACACCTAAAATAGAGGTCGTATGAAAAATTTACGACTCTGGAAAGTTGAGGTACCAACTTACCCATAGGGGGCCACATGACTTTTGGTGTTTCACCATCCAGGGTTAGGTTTTTGGATGTCTAGGGTTTTGGCATTCATGAGTAATATCAAAAAGGCCTCTGGAGCCTTATTGTAATTCATTCTGCTAAGATGGATAATTGCACGTAGCATCCACATATCTTATCAGAGATAACTACTATCATTCGAGCAAGTGTTTCACTTCTACAGTTTTACAATTTCAGCCTATTTCATTATTTAATAGAACATATTGTTCACTTTCTTCATATCCCTGTTTTATTGTATTCAATGTCTTAATAAACTCATTATGTTCCTAAATATGGATCAAACATCCACTCTAGCATGCATTTTTGTATGGTTTCAGAGACAAAGTGAACAATCAATACCCACAATAAGCATAACATACTTGGTGATCTTGATGAATAATGTCCTTTAACTCTATGCTTGTGTGGATCTTAGCAAGTTACAAATCATAAGCATTTTAACCTAAATAATAAACAATGGATGCACTCACTTGCATGTTTCTATAGGCTTATAAAGAGAGTAAACTTTCTTCATGGCTCTTATAGTGTTTCAGTAGAATTGTCATCCCTCAAATAAAGTCCCAAGCTTTAGAATAATTTCTTATTTTATGATGAAATCTACAATGAACATCACAAATTTGCTCTAGAGTTTAAAGAATTTGGCTTCCATGATTAATGAACATCACAAATTTGCTCGGGAGTTTAAAGAATTTGGCTTCCATGATTAAACACATTGGGATATGCTTAAGATATGAATCATAATGTACGTTGGAAGCTTCAAATTTTTTTATGAGAGAACGTATAATAACAATTACAATTTATTTATTTTTTGGTTGCTTAATGTTTAATGTTGTAAAAATTGGAAAATTGTATTCTTTTATAATTATTATATTTAAGAAATATATAGCTACTTTACTCTTATCAATTAAAATATCCATATTACAACTTTTCATTATGAATCCATATGTATTCGCCACCCAGACCAATAGCAATCAACAAAGGATCCACAGACCAAAAAGAGATGGGTTCACATGCAATGAATCTAGATCTGAATCGATTCAATGAATGGAGTTCACATGAAATTAGAGTAAGTTTGATAGGCACATATATATATTAGATCTAAGTAATATATATCTTAAATAGTTATCAAATAGCTAGGAACGAATTTCTTTCCATCAGAGACAATAAGAGAAATATTTTTTGAATAAATAGTTATTCATAAAATAAGATATAAGTGTTTTTGTATCCAATAAATATCTATCACTGAAATCACCAATTCAAAAATAAATTTCATGAAAATAAAGAACACTCABAAAAGTCAACTTACAAAAATGAAAGAGATATAAAACCTTATCTTTATCATTAACAKATACACAATTTTCCAACCYTTTMTCTATCAAAAKAACTTCCTTTTAACCCCCCAAAATTACACAATGCCACATTCAATTTCTATTTTCTTCTATTGTAACAACATTTACTTTCCAATCCACAATCCTTGAAAAAAATCCTATGATTATGTTCATGTTTGTAGTATTGGACAGGTATTTCCCATATATATAAGTCATCCAAATCCTTCTACCTTAGTAATCTAATTTAATTAAAAAAATTATTAAAGTAAAGTGCTTTTATTAATTAGTTGAGTTTAATTTAACGAAATGTTAAAGTTATTAGCATTAGTGAATTAAATCTTAGCCATTGATCTCAAGTGAGGTGATATTTAATATCAACTCTCAATCATTTTGGAGATTAGGGTTAGGTCATAACTCAAGATTATAAAATCAAGTCTAGGGTGAAGGAGGGACATACTTTATATGATTTTGGAGAGAACCAAGGTCACTCATAGGAGAAAGAAGGAATTTTTCTCAAGGGATGAATCCCAAAGGACTATGATTCAAGGAGATATTGGATAGGTGAGGAAGAAATTTCATATATAGATCAACTCATGTCAAAGGAGAAGGGAGAACAAGGTCAGCCACAGGAAGATCTGAAAAATCAGAGCCACTACAGCAGGGTGGAGTTGTATGTTCTCCAAAGGTCACTGAGGGTGAATATGTACTCAATATATAGTGCAGGAAAGTGTGTATGTATATGAGCTACAGTGATCCAGGGAATACACAAGTTTTAGAAAGTGAATGTACAAGGTCATACATACACAACATAGTTTCTAGTGTTTGCAAGTTCTTTCTATAGTTTTCAGTATTTCTATCTGGGCCATTTCTCCAGTAATGGAGAACCTATAAGCTTTGATATTATTATAATGAGAAGTTGATTTGAAGGGAACAAATCTTTGTGTGTTGTGTGAGATTTGGTTTCTAGTTTTGCTTCAGCTATATTTATTTCCTTCCTTAATCAACAACATAGCCCAATTGGACATTGGGGATTCTACAACCTTGGGAGAGGTTCCTTGAAAGTGGCCTCTTGATAAAGATGCACCTGTTTCTATTGGAAGAAATTGAAGGATGTGGGGAAAATTCTCCATCATTTCATCCCTTTGTCCTATCAGAGCTTGTTCAAGAAATTGTTTAATAGAATCTTCTTCTCTGCCTTTTTTATTTTCTTCCACCGTTGAGGGTTTCTTGGTCATGCGAGAGAGATTTTCCTTAAGAGATACAAGCTCGAGTAGTATGTGAGCCCAGTTGCCACCAAAAAGGGTTGGATACCACGTACATAAAATGTATATATATATATATATATATATATATATATATCTTAAATAGTTAATAAATAGCTAGGAACGAATTTCTTTCCATCAGAGACAATAAGAGAAATATTTTTTGAATAAATAGTTATTCATAAAATAAGATATAAGTGTTTTTGTATCCAATAAATATCTATCACTGAAATCACCAATTCAAAAATAAATTTCATGAAAATAAARAAYACTCAYAAAAGTCAACTTACAAAAATGAAAGAGATATAAAACCTTATCTTTATCATTAACAGATACACAATTTTCCAACCCTTTCTCTATCAAAAGAACTTCCTTTTAACCCCCCAAAATTACACAATGCCACATTCAATTTCTATTTTCTTCTATTGCAACAACATTTACTTTCCAATCCACAATCCTTGAAAAACATCCTATGATTATGTTGATGTTTGTAGTATTGGATAGGTACTTCCCATAGATCTAAGTCATCCAAATCCTTCTACCTTAGTAATCTAATTTAATTAAAAAAATTATTGAAGTAAAGTTCTTTTATTAATTAGTTGATTTTAATTTAATGAAATGTTAAAGTTATTAGCATTAGTGAATTAAATCTTATCCATTGATCTCAAGTGAGGTGATATTTAATATCAACTTTCAATCATTTTGGAGATTAGGGTTAGGTCATAACTCAAGATTATAAAACCAAGTCTAGGGTGAAGGAGGGACATACTTTATATGATTTTGGAGAGAACCAAGGTCACTCTTAGGAGAAAGAAGGAATTTTGCTCAAGGGATGAATCCCAAAGGACTATGATTCAAGGAGATATTGGATAGGTGAGGAAGAAATTTCATATAGAGATCAACTCATCTCAAAGGAGAAGGGAGAACAGGGTCGGCCACAGGAAGATCTGAAAAATCAGAGCCATCACAGCAGGGTGGAGTTGTGTGTGCTCCAAAGGTTTTTGAGGGTGCATATGTACTCAAGATATAGTGCAGGAAAGTGTCTATGTATATGAGCTGCAGTGAGCCAGGGAGCACAAAAGTTTTAGAAAGTGAATGTACAAGGTCATACATACACAACATAGTTTCTAGTGTTTGCAAGTTCTTTCTATAGTTTTCAGTATTTCTATGTGGGACATTTCTCCAGTAATGGAGAACCTATAAGCTTTGATATTATTCTAATGATAAGTTGATTTGAAGGGAATAAATCTTTGTGTGTTGTGTGAGATTTGGTTTCTAGTTTTGCTTCTGCTATATTTATTTCCTTCCTTAATCAACAACATAGCCCAGTTGGACATTGGGGATGCTACAACCTTGGGAGAGGTTCCTTGAAAGTGACCTCTTTATGAAGATGCACCTGTTTCTATTGGAAGACATTGAAGGATGTGGGGAAAATTCTCCATCATTTCATCCCTTTGTCCTATCAGAGCTTGTTCAAGAAATTGTTTAATAGAATCTTCTTCTCTGGATTTTTTATTTTCTTCCACCATTGAGGGTGTCTTGGTTGTGCAACAATGATTTTCCTTAAGAGATACAAGCTCAAGACCGAACTTGCTATACTCGGACCTCATCGAGGACATGCACTGAAAAATGATCAAGAGCAAACTGTTCTTATAATAGTGATCCAGATTATTTTTGGAACGAAATGGAAGAGGAGATATTAAAATGAAATACACATAAAAATTTCTAGAAACAAATAAATACAACAATATATGATTTGTATTAATGAAGGAAATGTATAGAGACAGTAAAAATATAGAGTGCAAGATTCGCTAGAATGGTGGCATATTTATCTCTCAGAAGATATGTGATGAATACGCTCATTTGAAAGAAAATGATGATTACAATGAAGCTCTCAAAGAATTTTTATGATAAACATGAATTCCAAAACCCTAGAAATCCAAAAAACCTAACCCTAGGAGATGAGGCACCAAAAGTCATGTGGGCCCCATTGAGGTAAGTTAGTACATCAGCTTCTCGAGGTCGTAATGTTTGCATACGATCTCTGGTTTAGGCGTCTGATAGCCTATTGGAAGGATATTTTCAAGAACTACACATTATGCCATCAAAATCTAAATATATTTATAGTTTGACTATGGAAATCCAAGAAAACATTTTTTTAGGGCCCCAAAATGGCCCTGGAAGTATAGAAAGATGTACTAACATGAAAAATTCCAAAATAGGCTAATTGGAATAGGTGGGCATGCACCATTATCCACTTGGATGTTGTGTAGGGATTCAGGATAGCTTGAGAAGTGAAGAAACCACAATTATAAATAAATTTCCCCATTATAGAGAAACGTGTTGAACCAAAAACTGTCAAAATGAGCCAGTTGTAATTTGGAACAGGTGGGTGGTCACCAATATCCACCTGGATCATCAAACCCAGAGATTCTTGTGGCCAAACATTCATGGAAAACTTGATGGAAAGAATTAAGAAAAAATAAATTTGAGGAAGAAAGTTAAGAAGTCTAATTCACAAAATCTTGGAAAGCCAAAAATGCTTCTTGCAAACTCTCCATCGTTGAAAAATCTCCTGACTGTCAACCCTTTAAATATGCTTCTTTTTCTCTTTTATAATATTCTCTTAATCTTCTTGAAGATTATTTAGGGTTAGGGTTAGGGTTTTATTTTCCCCTTTGTAAATTTGAACTCATATATTTGTGCCATTAAATGGGACCCACTTTGGAAGATCAAAAACTTGTTTGAATAAATGATTTTCCAAAACTAATTAGCTACCAAGATAGAAAATAGTCTCTACTATAATTTAATTTTTAGGGAATTATAGTTATGATTCTATACATGGAAACCAATTCCAAAGTTTTCTCCATGTATCTATATTTCCTACGAGATCTCGGTTGCTCTATTTATACATCAATATCATTATGGCCTCTAGAAGATAGACAATAAATAACCATTGATTTATTCCTCACATGAATTCTCAACTCTTGATTTGCTAATTCCCCCCATTTATCCCATATGCATTGGGGAATTGATCCAGGTAGATATTGGTGGTCAACTACATGTTCCACTAATTATGAATTGTTTCACATATTGGTAGTTTTTCTATAGTTTTTCAGGTCCCAAACTTTTGGCGTTGTTTTGAGGCTGTAAATGACCTTTTTTTGGTGCGACAGTGCTTAGAATGTAGCCAAAGGTAGATGCTAGGATATTCATAATGTTTTCTTCCCGGCTAGAAATTTTTGGTGGGCTACCGATCACCTCAAATGGATATCGTATGCATAAGTTACGATGCTAGGCTAATAAAAATGTTTTCTTCTCAGCTAGAACTTTCTGGAGGGCTACCAAGAACCAAAAATGGAGATCATATGAAAAATTTACACCCCTAAGAAGTTGACATATCAACTGAGCACACTAGGGCCCACAAACCATTTGTTGTTTCATATTTTTGGGTTAGGGTTTTGGATGTTTAGGTTTTTTCATTGATTCTTTATGTTAAAAGGACTTTTCATCCTCTTTGTAAGACACGTCTCACTATTCAAGGATAAGCTACCACCATTCTACTTGTTAGTAATATTAAATACATACATGTGGTTTAATGAAAACTATGAAGAGAAACGAATAAACATCGATTGAACCCAAGGAAATGAGAACATCTCTCTTTCTCTATGTTCACGTATTTTATCTCTATAAAGGTCTCTCACAATGTTGATTCAGAGTTATTTTGTTGCATTGGTAATGTTATGTGTATATGTTATCCACCATCGGTTACAACATTGGTATATTATATTTGATTATTATTTGAGAACATTTGGCATTGGCCTCTTGACAACTTAGTATGTAATTCATGCCATCCCTGTTATTGAAATAGATACTTAATGGTAAAAAAAATTATATTTAATACTTAATGTAAATATCTCAACAATCCATTTTGTAGGTTTGGTCAAGCTCAATGTAAAGATAATGCATAGTTTTTATTTGTTTCACACAAAAAAATGTTTTAGATTTTGTTTGGGATAAATAAACTTGGTGAAATTTTCTAACTTGTATGCCCTTGATTAATTTTGGATGTGAGTCTACACAAAATGAACCTTCTCAACATCACAAAAACCTAAAATTGTGATTACAATAGTGAGAATTGTGATTCTATTCATTCAATTTTCTACATCATCAAATCATCACTTCTTTGTTCTCTAAGTTGATCATTCCCTTTTCATTGATTCCAAACATCATTATCTATCACACTCTTTCAATTTCTTCTTGTTATTTCTAGAAATGATACTTCACATGTCAAATATTTTGAGAAAACCCCATAGCTCTGTTTCCTCATGCCCCACACACAAGATCTATGAGATGTACCAATTGTAGAAATAATTCTTGCGGAAACATTTTTTTATCCTTGGGCATTCTTAAGTAAACTATGGATAGTGTAACATAATCATTATTATTATCAAATCTATGCATTAGGTATTACACTATAACATCGATCTAGGTGGATATTGGTGGCCACCAACCTATTCCAACTGGCTCCTCCTTTCCTTTTTTAGTTCAACATGTTCTTATGTACTTCTTTGTAATTGTCGATTCTACACTTTTTGGGATGTCTGAAGCCCTACACATATTCCAGGTGGATATTGGTGGCCTCTAACCTAATACAACTAGACTAATTTGTATGTTTTCATGTGAACTCATCTTGATATACCCAGGGCCATTTTCAAGCCCTTAACATTGTCATTTTGGATTTCCACAGTCAAACTGTAGACAGAGTAAGAGTTTGGTGGTGTAATGTGTAGCTCTCTAAAATACCTTTCCAACTGATGATCGTGCACCTAAAACAAAGGTCGTATGAAAAATTTACGACCCTGGGAAGTTGAGGTACCAACTTACCCCTAGTGTCCCACTTGAATTTTGGTGTTTCACCGCCAAGGGTTAGGTTTTTAGATGTCTAGGGTTTTGGAATTCACGAGTAATATCAAAAATGACTATGGAGCCTCATTGTAATTCATTCTTCTCAAACGGATGTACGTAGCAGCCACATCTCTTCTCAGAGATAACTACCACCATTCGAGCAAGTGTTTTAGTTCTACAGTTTTACAGTTTTAGCCTATTTCATTTATTCAATAGAAGATATTTTTCACTGGATATCTTTGTTGTTATTCATATCTTTGTGTTTATTTTATTCAGTCTATTAATTAGTTAGGTCCTCTCCTAAATATGGATTAGTGGTATCAGAGCAGTCTTCTCTTCATTTATTTTTCTTCGTGCATGTCCCCGACAAGATCTGGGTACAAGAAGTTGGGATTCTAACCAATCAATTCGTTGCAATATCAGTCACAGAGCCCAAAAACAACCCATGGGAGATGAAAATAAAGATGATGGAGCAGGAGATCCTTTTAAATGTTGCTTGAGGAAACCCTTGCATGACAAAGGAATGAAATGATGGACAACTTTGTGCATATCCTTTGGTAGTTGCCCACAGGAGAAGGATCTTCATCAAGTGACCATGCAACCCCCTTCAAGGTACAACTAAATTTTTATATTCCATTATTTGAAGGACTAATATATGATAGTATTGTAGATAAATGGTTGAATCTGCTTGAATGGTATTTTTTGGACCACAATTTTTCTGATAGGGAAAAGATTACTTTTTCACTCCTCAAGGTCGTTCCCCATGTTAAGGACTGGTGGGACACTTACTATGAAAAAAGGGCCATAGAATAATCTACAATATTTGTGGTTTCCCCTACATGGTATTCCTTTCAGGATGCCATTAAAGAACAATAATACCATGTAGGAAGCTACAAGTACCAGTACACTAGATGGACCACCCTACATCAAGAAAGGGATGAGACAGTACAAGATTTCACCAATATTTTTCATACCCTGCGCACCAAATTGGGTATCAAAGACTCTGAGGGACATCTGGTGCTCAAATACCATGGTTTTTTGCATAGATACATTCAAACATAAATGGAGTGTCTCGACATCACCTCATTAGGTACAACTTATCAATACGTTGTCAAGATTGAGCAGAAATTTAAGCAGAAGAGGCGAGAGTTTGGATCTGCAAACTCCTTGTTGTTCCTGAGATTAAAATTAAGGCTCAAAGAATAATGTCAGGCATCAGGAATTTTTTTAAGAGAGTTTGTTTTAAAAAAAAAAAATCTACCTTAGTTGTATGAGAAAAAATCCATAAATAAAATTAACAGTTTGACAACACATAGGCCGTATTTCATATCTGAGTCGAAATTGCAATATCGAATAGTATGAGATGAAAATACAAAACTGTAAAACAGAGCAGGGCATCAATTACAGAAGATTCCTACCTTGTTTGCAGTAGAGGAAAATAGATAGTGTAACCTTGAATAATGCCCAAAATACAGTAATCTACACAACAAGCAGGTCTTGATTTACTCACAGTAAATGAAGAGGAAAAACTACTAACTTAATAAAATATTGAGACCTTGTGATTATAGTAGTTGTTGTACTAAATTGTAACCAAACATTTATCAAGGAATACATAAAGTGTTGGAAATATTGTCATTGATGGCAAAGGATGAGGCAAAGGAGGAAGAAGAGATTTCATGTTAGAAAATCAGTGTGTGGTTGAGTTTTGGATGGGCGCGTATGATTGTTGTAGAGCACCACCGACAACCATCAGATCTGCAGAAGTTGTGAGGGAGATAATCCATCAGAGAATCGGGGATCAGGACTTTGACATGTCCAATTCATTCGACAACAAAAATCAAGAAATCGTGATATGCGATTTTGTGACTTGATCGCAGGCATTAAAGCAAGCATGAGATATGGACCATTGATTTTCTTCATCGGGGAATCGAGGATCGGGACTTTGAAATGTCCAATTCACTCGACAACGAAAACCCCGAAATCGCGATACGTGATTTCCTGATAAAGAAGATAGCATGTGGGCCACCCTGGAGGACAAGTGGTAGGTCAAAGGCCCGTCGGAGGACCAACATATTGGGAATTAGCAAATTGACATTCCCGTGAATGAAGGATCGGGGAAATCCCTAAAGTAAACTCCGACGCGAAATCTGAGCCGTCCGTCTAAATAAGGACATGTGTCATGCGATCATGCGTATCGAAGATCCGAGACACCAGGCATCGCGACTTCCAGGTCTCTAACCCCAGAAAGATCAAGAGTCGTCCATCTGGAAGGATGTGTGGCAAAGGATCGGGCATCGTCGACACTTTGTCCATCGAGAAATCGGAGATCCCGATGACAAGGGATTTGTGCATTGTGAAATCGTGATCAGTGAAACCCCTATCAGTGGGGAACAACTATCAGAACAACAAAGAAGGAGGACAATGACATAGTGGAGAACAACTGTTAGCGTAAAGGAGCGTCGGGATTTGGACGATCGGGAATCACGCGGGTGTATGCATTGAGGCATCATAAACCCTGTATCCCCGACGAGGTAAGGTTGTGGTCACGATGTGACGGTCATGTTGAGCGGGAGCTAAGCTCAGGAGGGCTAGCGTATGGAATGCCGAAACCTGATTTAAAAAGGTGTGCGTAGGTTTAATTCAAATTTTAAAAAAAAGGGGGCCCGATTTCTCCTGAGCAATAAATTTGGGACCTAATGAGCGTTGAATGTGTCCTGGACCCAGGGGGTTTAAGAAAGAGTCGATGCCCTTTCTACACTGGATCCGAAGAATGAACGGAGGACGTGGAGGCCATTTTCTGACAGTAGGCACATCTACAGGTTGCTGAGGTCAATTGTGCAGGCCGCAAAAAGATTTGAGGAGGGAGGAACCTCATTGTGGCAGTGGGTGGCAGATCTACAATAACAGAGAGTTCTCGGCTAAGGGTTTAGCAACTACGAGAGTGGAGGCATCATCTTTAGGTTTATTTTCTTGTTTAATGTGTGTTTAGGAGGCTTTTGCAGCAGCCTTTGCAGTCAGTAGATTTGTGTTTCCTTTTGAGATAATTTCAGTTATTGTCATAACCACTAGAAAATAGTGTATTGATGTGATTCCCAAATTCAAGTCTTAATAAGATGCCAGAACTGTCTCTTCTAAAAGTAGATGATGGATAGTGCATAGAACACACATGAATCTGGGGTTGAAACTTCCTGATCTAGTGTGAAAATTGATGAAACATGGTCAGCAGTGAGTTTGAGGGTTAAACACTTCAGTAGAAGCATCCTACCAGTAGAAACTGGTGCTATATTCAGGGGGTTGAAGCTCCCTTCCAGGAATGGCTGGTAAACGAGAGAATAGATGAAATTATCAAGGTACAACATTCTCCTCTCATAAAGATAGGCCTTGGATATACTGGAGAATCTTCTCAGCCTTCAACACCAAATTATCTAAAAGCAGTTACAGCTAGTTTACAAGATGCTGCCACTCAGCAAGGGAATAAAGAATATTTACAAATAAGGCATGATCATCTCAATTCAAAAAATAAAAATAGGAATGCCTCTCAAGGAAACACCAATCAACAAGTAAGTTCATATAGAAGATTCTATGATCCCAGAAATTTCTTCTTCAATGGACAATGCTTTTCATGTCACAATTTTGGTCATAAAGTTGCTCAATGTGTTGCATATAAAACTATCATGACAAGAGAATCAAGAAAGAAAAGGATTGAATTGGAAACAAAGAAGAATACTTATAACAACTTTTCTCTTCTTCATAATGAATTTGAATGTCCTTATTGCAATAACTTTGGCCCTGAAGAATCTGAATGCAGAAGCAAAATTCAGCTAAAAAGACATCTTCCTTCAAGCTCCAAAGTATGGAAAAAGAAAGAACTACAGGTTGAAAATTGTGGCATAGATTTATTTTTAGAAGATGAAGAAAACCAATGGTACATTGACAGTGGATGCTCAAGACACATGACAGGTGACAAAGATAAACTTCTTGCATATAGTACTCTAGAAAAAGAAAACAAGGTTACATTTGGAAATGATACTCCTGCGGTTATTAAGGGAAAAGGGTCTGCTCTTCTAAAAGAAAATGTGAAAGCTAATGAAGTCATGTATGTGGATGGATTAAAGC
>JZKD02S2251696.1:468338-490737 GCA_000966675.3 Picea glauca | reverse complement strand
ATGGTTGCATCTCTGATATATTTCTGTTATATTACTGGATATACGCGATATCTCTGTGCATTTCCTTATTATATCTCCGCTCTCATTTCGTGCCGAAAATAATCCGGATCAGTTGGCTTTCCCGTATTTGATACATTAGATGCATCTTCTCACTAAATGTACCACCAACCCAGAAGGTGAAGTTGCCTCATCTTCTTAAAAAATGTATAACTTCTTTTCTATCCGGGGCAACCTTTCCTATATCTTCTTTTATCCCAAAGATGTGGCCTATAATTGCATGCTTGTACTTTCTATCCATTTGTTTATTTGGATAAGATCAAGTTGGTTCATTTGCTGGATGATCGTCATGGCCTCTTCTTTTCTTGTCCTAGAGTTACATTGGTTCCTTGCTAAGCCAATAGTCCCTAGGGATTTGGAGATATTATTTCCTTGAACATCAAGTAGCCCTTTTTCTAGTAAAGATATTGGTTCTAGACAAGCTTCATGTACCTCTCTAGACAATATTTTTCTTTCAGAAAGATTTGAATCCCATGGCTTCAAAATTATGTCACCTTTGGTTTTCTTAGATAGAGACAGTCGAGGAGCTGTCGATACATCATATTTTGGTACTATAAAGATAGCCTCCTAAAACTTAGCCCGAGATACATGGGCTTCCCTTTCTTTAATATAAATTTTATTATGGGAAAGTTCTACCACTTGATAACAATTTTGAATGTCTTCCACTTTTGTAAAAATATCTTGTTGGGTTGATTCCAACTTCTCATGCACTTCCAGTTCTTGAGCTTAGAAAAATTCTATATCTACTGTTGTACCTTCAACCAATTCTATCTTGGCTTGTAGTTTCTTGACTAATTCTTCATGTTGAGTTACCAACCCTCTGTTGGCCTATAAGTTTTGATGGAGCTCATCAAGGTTAGCTTTCCATTGTTGGATCTTATGTCTGACATCAGCTATGACTTGTTCAAACTCTTTGTTCATCTTATTTCGTACATCCCTTTCCATGGTCGTCATCTGGTCTTGCAACTGCCTTACCAACATATTTTTTTGTTTCATTTGATCCGCTAGATTTTCTACTGAACACTGATTGGACGTGGTAAAGGAACCTAATGAGCCTGCCATTTCCTTAGCGAATTATGTATAATCTAGACCATGTCCATCATACAACATTCCTTTCCTTTTTAATTTTGTACCATATTTTTGATGTGTTTCTCTTGTAACTATGGTCGTTCTTTTCTTACTTAAAAATAAGTCTGAAGGAGGCATTTCTTCGGCTGAAATTAGAGTAAGGTCCTCTATAAATATGACTTTGGCATTGGGATTTCCTTGAATCGACTGTAAAGGTGTTAATGACATAATGGGGCTACCTATCTCTATGGATGGATGTTTCTTTGTGTGTTGGTAGCCGGTTTATCTGGTGTAGAAAACGATGTATCCTGTCCCTTTTTTTGAAAAGCTTCAAGATGAGATTTTGTTTGAGTCCCTGGTTGGTTTGGTAATGAAGTCTCCACTCCCTGCATTGAGACTTTGGTATTCTTCAGATTTTCCTCAGTACTCTATTGGTCAAAACTTCCTACCTCTAAGCCCTAAGGTGTAGATTTATGTGTATATGAATGTGTTATTGGCTCCCCTTATAATACATTTGGAAAAATATTATTTCTATGCTTCTGAAAATTATAGAAACTAGATAATTGATCGGGAGATTGAGTTCGGACTATGTTGCATACTTCCTCATATGACCTAACTCCCTTGAATACTTCGTCCTGAGGGGAAATATCATGCACATACTTCCTTAAATTGTATTGAGTCAGATGATCTTCCATGATCTTATGGGGATTGTGGCATTTAAACTCAATATCAACTAACTTGATGTCTTCTATAACCCCATCCTATACTTTCAAATGGTCGAAATCTTGCAACAAAAACATACCAACCTAAAGAGGGAAGTTTGTCCATACCTTTTTCTGGGCCACTTTCAATTCTTTACTAATGCCCCATGTCATGGCCTAATAATCCACCTCTCAGCATAACAGTCGATATGGTAAAAATTTTGGGAGAGCATGGGGGGGAACCAAGCACCCAAAAACCTTGATATAGGAAACGTTTTCCTCAATATACCAGTCTGATACTTTTCCCAAGTTAGCCATGATTCTGTCTGATATTCTGGGAGGTGGGAAACCGTAAAGGGAGATATGAATTGGAACCACTACATAATGGCATATTTCATAGAAGAAATGTCTGTCTTTGTCCTCCCATAACTTGGAGTGATAGAAATGGATAGGCTCATCATTGGTTGAGTTCCAACTCCATCTCATCAGAGGGAAAGGAGTGATAAAAAAAATGGAATCCATGATGTATGCTGACATGTATAAAGGAGAAGGTTTCTCTTTGGACTTTTCCAATTGGTACCCTATGATTTCTTTGGCCAGGTTGTCTGATAACATCTTGGCCTAGTTGAAAGAATAGACCTCGGCCACTTCATTCATTATTGGTACCCATGCCAGCAGGAAATGAGAGGAGTCCTTTTTCCTGAATATCCTACATAGAATCATAGCCACATAAATCATATGGGTGTCTAACAATGTTGTGGCATATATGTTGTGAGTGTCGGCTCCGAATTTCTCATGATGCCCCCACCATTTCTTTATTAAATCAATGTAGTTTTTCCCATACTGTGTGCACTCCTGCTTGTCAAACTCCATTATGAATTCAAAATTATAACTATATTTAAAAATGAGGGATAATTTATACATTACTTTAATATGCTCTGGCTGAAAAGACCCAACAACAACCTTCTGTGAATTACAAATGCTCCTGGTTGAAATGTCGATATTCTCCAGGGCCCAACCAATCATGTTGTTATATGGCATGAGCCTCGTCCATGTAGCTATCTTTTGTATCTTTGACTTGGCTATATCCCTGATTTTAGTTGCATGGGTTTCGGTTACTTCGTCACCTGAATCCTCTGGGCAATTTATCAGTACGTGCTATAGAATATCGAACACCTGTGTCCAGGATTTCACGGTATCTATGGCTCTCAGTGATGTTTCTAAGAGAACATCTATGTTCGGATATACGCTCTCACCATATTGTTTATCCATTTTCCACAGTGCCATGATATTAATGAAATCAGAACTGTGTTACCTATTACAGGAGAATGTGTGAGCTTATTCAACTGGCTTAAAACTTGTTATTCTACGAGAATGAAAATATAATTCAAAATCCAATATTCTTATTCACCTTAAGCATATTGATTTATGAATACTTTTACTAACAAAAAAATAATTTACCTTAATGAATAAATATTGGCAATGATCTGCAATCTATATTGAAATCATTGTCATTTATTCGTGATTAATGCCATAAATATTGGTGGTTCGTGATCGGGAACTTGGATGAAACAGGTTTGAAAATTCTCAAATCGCGAACTCGTGAGAAATTAATTATGAGATAATCTTGTTTAAGATATTTGTTAATAATGTTTAACATTCAACATTTTTAGGTATTCGAGCTTCGAGATTTTAATGAGTAGCTCAAGATAGAATCCTCGAAACCCGAAACTGTGAAATGATTAATTATCAGATAATCGTTTTTAGTTTTAATTAACCCCTTTTAAGTTTGAAATGTTTCAAAGGTTCAGACTTCGGATATTTCAAGATGTGAGGGATGATAAATGTCCTAACTTAAAAAGTACGAACTTATTAACCATCTTTAATTGAGATTAACTTAATTAATTAAGATTTGATATTTCAGGATTTTACCGCTTCGTGGAATTGAAAGTTAGTTCCTTTTTATATTCCTGAAAGGCTATTACCCATAGTGATGTGTCGAAGATGATGTCATTTTAGATGATGTGTCGAGGCTAGGGGGTGCCAAGTGTTAATTAGAATCATGTGAATCTTTAGATGAAAATCTTGGATAAAGGTGCCACGTGTTGACTCAAGGAAGGTTTAAAACGTACATGTGTACCATGACTCATGTCTTTCAAAAGTTGGTGAAAAAGTGATAATGGATATATTTGGGTTTCGGGATTTTTAAAGTTATGACTTGTTGAAATGTCTAAAGTGTGAAGCTCCGAAGTGGCCTCTAGCGACTTATCTTTTTAACCATTTGGTAGCTCCACAAATCCAAAGATATTTAGGATCATTCATTTAGATGGAAGACTTCATCAATGACATATATCATGCAAGTCTTATTCTTATTTAACCAAGAATGAAATTTATTTAAAGTCCAAAAGTTTAGAAATATATATGTTTCAACATGGGCTCTATTTGAGGATCGCGTCTCCCTATGAGGGATGGAAGAACAGTAGACTAAGTTCCTTCATTAGGTAAATGGAGTCATTGTTGTGTTCCTGGGGAACAAATTTGGGAAAATTATACAGAGAAAAATCAGACTTCAGTAGTGTCTCAGAAAACTTTCAAAACACAATCAATTGCTGATCTCAAGTTAGGCTATTAAAAAGTTTCTTTTTTCTGAAACTGATTCTAGATTTGCTTAAGATAATCAAAAAAACTTTAACTGAACTATCATACTTCGGTCGATTTTGTTCACTTCAAGGAAAAGTAATTTTAATGATTTATTCAAGGAATCCCTGGTTGATATAGGATGCAAATATTATCGGAAAGATAACTAGCTACCAGTGTATGTTTATACATGTACGAAAACCTTACAGATATCATAGATATTTCTTCACTGCCAACGAGCCTCTTCAGTACCCCAGTGAAGTTATTTACATCTCCCATTGAATTTCCTTTCACCACTTCAAATAGCATTTTTTCATTTTATTTGAGATGAGGGCAATCATTTTATGAATTTCCTTTCATCATCTCTTTTGGACAAAATTGGGACAATCAATTTTACGAATTTCCTTTCACCATTTGTCTTGGACTAGATGGGGGCAATCAATTTATGAATTTCCTTTCACCATCTATCTTATATTTTTTTATATATTTTTGAAGTGGGGGAAATCAACTTGTATGTGTCATACAGGGATGATATCTACTTAAGATTTGACAATGAAGGCCTACCAACAATTTTTTATTGTACTCTGAGCTAGATCTCTCTCGATCTTCAATACATCTTTTCCTATAGGGAATATTTTATTGGGAACTTTTTTTTTTCAGGGATTTTCCTTAAGTAGGTTTATCAGTAAAAATATGATAGAAGAGATAAAGTTATCAAGATTAGACTAGACATACTTTCTTTAAGTTGGAATCAAAAGAACATAAATATTTTCACCTAGTCTTGTATTAAAGATATGTTTTTAAGTTTTCAAAGTCAGGGATAAATCTTTTCTTTCTATGAAGATTTAAGGACAGGTTATGAATATTTAAGGATAGGTCGTAAAAATCGAAATAGAGTAAAATCTCAGAGATAGGAAAAGTGAAATAGAATGAGGGATGACAGGGATTGGCATAAAAGAATTTCACTTCCACACAGTCCGCTTTTCGATTACCAACTTCTCTTCTTTCTATTTTTATCTCATTTTATTTTTATTTGGAGGTTTTCAGATCTATACATTTCTGATCTTTGATTAGGTGATCATTTTTACATGAGTAGAATTATGCTAAGATTTGATGTGATTTATTTTAGCATTTTAGATTGAAAAATAAGCATAGAAGTTCATACCTTGAATTTCATTTATATTTGCAACCTAACCAATTATTAATTCATCACTTGTTTGAGAGA
Source organism: Picea glauca (assembly GCA_000966675.3). Lineage (NCBI taxonomy): Eukaryota > Viridiplantae > Streptophyta > Pinopsida > Pinales > Pinaceae > Picea > Picea glauca. The sequence continues at coordinate 485,049 of JZKD02S2251696.1, read as the reverse complement.
AAAAAACTTATTCTGAAAATTGAGTGTTGAATTCTGATATCTCCTTATTCCTCATCTGATGATAAATGTCCTGTAAAAAGAAACAATCAGAGAGTTCTGCAAAATAGAAATGGTATACAGTACAGACATTTTATTTTTTTCTTTTCGGAGTATTAAATAAAACTAGGTTTATAAAAGGTAAAATTCAGGTATCCTATGAAGGAAAATAAAGTTGCGAAAGTAAACAGAAACCAAACCTCTATATACAATGGTATTGTGAAACATTTTTATTGCATGAAATGTTTTAGATAGCACCCATTTATAGGGGTGTCAAAAAATTTCTCGTCGAGATTCTCTGGTAGGAATGAATTCTTACCCTTTGTAGATGCAATCCTAAATGGTCTGAACTAGAGGTGATCAAACTTATTATGTTTACCTGGATCTTCCTTCTTGACATCCCATTTCAAAACTAAATCACCAGGAAAAAATTCCCTATCTTTCTCTTTTATGTCGAAAAGGGATTTCAGATTATCTTAGTATTTTTGAAGTCTGACATCGACTTCGACCATGTTTTGTTGGACTTCAATTATTTGGTTTATCCTCCTCATTACATCATTTGGATCTTCGTTCGCATCTTGCCACAACTTTATTACTGGAAGAGATAGATTAATAGAGAGGACAACGTCAGTGCCATAAACCATTTGGAAAGGAGACATCCCAATTAATTTCTTAGTGCCGATTCGATTTTCCCATAAGGCGTACTTTAGGTGAACCTGCCAAGCCTTTCTATTATCCATTAATACTTTATTTATTATATTCATCAATATTTTTTTAGATGATTCGGCCAACCCATTTCCCTAAGGATAATAGGTTGTAGAATGTCCCAGGACAATGTTGTATTTTTGAAAAAAACTTATCCTTTCCATAGATTTGAATGCTTGGGTGTTGTCCGTAACTATTTTTTGGGGGCAACCAAATATAGATAGGATTTTCTCTTCCAAAACATTTATAACTACCGAATGTATGGCATTCCGAGTTGGAATGGCCTCCACCCATTTTGTAAAATAATCGATAGAAGTTAAAATCCACTTATATTGGGCACTTGACTATGGGTGGATTTATCCTATGAAGTCTAGGCCCCATTGTTGAAAATGAGTCTCTGTCTTGACTGGGACCAAAGGTAATGCAGGGATATTTTGCTTGCCAGAGAATAGTTGAAAAGGGTTGCAGGCTCTGACTTTAGCATTGACATCGGTAAATATCTTTGGCCAATAATATCCAGCTCTTAGAATATTGTAGGTCGTGGACCTCCAGGCATGATCTCCTCCACACACTCATTTGGGAAATTTATTTATGACATCCTCTATATCAGATTATGTTAGACAACGTAGTAAGAAACCTAGAGGATCTTTCCAATACAGTTTTCCTTTGATGATACAGTATTTAACTACGTGTAGTTTCAACATTATTGCTTTTGATGGAGTCATATCACTTGGACAATGAAGGGTAAGGAGATATGAAATGATGTCATGATACCAGTCATAGGAAGAAAATTTATCCTCGATATGGACTCTAGGGGTTTGATCGTCAAGTTCTCCTATGTATGGAACATGTCCATGTGTTTCCATATGATTTATCCCAAGTTCTCTGAAATTGGACTCTACTAATATGTTCACTAAACCTTGAACTTTGACCAGCTTGGTCGGTTTTACTTCTAGATCGAATTCCTGAATTTTGGATAACCACTGACCTCTTATACCATCATTGTTCGGCTATACCAATATATCTTTAAAAGAGCTTGTTGGCACATAAGAAATTATTCTGGAGTGTGGTACATATGTCCTGAAATATTTGAGATCTTTCACCATAGCGTATGCTTCGTTTTCCAGTATATTGTATCTTAATTTGGCTTCTCTGAGACTTTTACTGAAAAATGTAATCGACTGCTCGAAACCTTCTTCATTCTTTTGGAGAAGTACTGCTGTGATAGTATGTTCTGATGCAAAAGAAAGGATCAAGAATTCCTTAGTATAGTGAGGACTAGCTAATATTGGATCTTCGCTTATAGATTTCTTAACTTGCTTGAATGATGCTTTAGCTTTAGAATTCCATTTGATTTCATTGTCTTTCTTTAGCATATTTGTGATTAATTTGACAATTTCAACAAAGTTAGGGATAAACCTTCTAAAAAAAATTATTTAACCTAAAAAAGACTAGATTTCTTTTTTATTTTTAGGAATGTTTATTGTGTCAATAGCCTTGATTCTCTTGGGATCAACATTTATTCCATATTTCTAAATCATATGACCTAGAAGTATTCCTTCTTTCATAGAAAAATGAGACTTTTTAGGGTTTAGAGACAAACCAAATTTTCGACATTTCTCAAAAGTTTGTTTGAGATGAAACAAATGTTCTACATCAGAATTCAAGAAGACTGTTAGATCATCTAAGTAAATAACAACAAACTTATCTCTCTCACTGATGAAAGCTATATCCATTTCTCTTTGGAAGGTGGCCCCTACATTCATCAAACCAAATGACATTTGATCATACATGAAATTTTCCCATGGAGTAGTGAATGAAGTTTTTTCTTTATCATCTTCGTGGACAACAATTTGGTTATAACCTAAGAAGCCATCGATCATCGACATTCTATTTTCTCCAACTAATTTTTCCAGGACATGATCCATTTTTGGCAGTGGGTAGTTATCTTTCATGGATCCACACAAAGCCTAATTTCTCCACTTTTCTTTCTGACGGGTACCAGATTTTCTACTCATTCAGAGTACCTAAGTGGGACAATAATATTTGCGTCGAGAAGATTCTTGACTTTTCTTTCTATTACAGGTAAGATGATAGGGTTTATCTGTCTCATCTTTTGTCTAAAAGGTTTGATACCCTGTTTCAAAGGAATCTTATGTTCAATCATAGAGGTATCATAAGTTTTTAAATCATCATAGGAACATGCAAATACGTCTTTGTATTGTTTAATAAATTTGACATATTTGTTTTTCTCCTGAACTGAAAGGTATTTAGATAACTTGACTATCTTAGGTTCTTCTTTAGTTCCTATGTCACAGTCTTCAACCTCCTCGAGTTGAGTTCATAGGGTAGATTTCAAGGGTATGTCATCTTTGTCAAACAACCTCTCTAAGGGTATTAGTCCTCTATAGATCTTATTTTTCTTAAGTACAATAATTCAATGATTTGTGATCTTATCTTAGAACTTTTTAGGCTCTTCACCTTCTTGCATGATTTAGATAGGATCGTTCTGGTTCTGTTGATCTATATGAGTCTCGGATAATTCATCGACCATTTCTAGAAAATTTTTAATCTACTCATCATCTTCAAAGATCTACCAGTGTTTCACATTATTTGGAATTGAAGGTTTTTTACTCATTTCTATATGATAGTTTAGTTTTAGGATAGTAGGAGGCATAAAAGTCATAGCAACTTTGGCCAAGGAGTCTGCCTGTTGATTTTCCATTCTGGGAATGTTATGAATGTTAAATGGCGAGAAGAAATTCTCAATCAGATCCCAGGCACAATTTCTATATGACCTTAGCCTTGGATGTTTTTCTTCATATTGTTGCATCATTTTCTTTACAGTAAGTTCTGCATCACCATAAACTATTAGATTTTCAATTTTTTGTTTCCTGGAAGCCTCCAATCCAAAGACCAGAGCTTCATATTCAAAGACATTATTAGTATAATCGATTTCCCACTACAACCTGTATGAAAGGGAATGACATATTCATATCCAGGTGAAAAAAATAACACTCCTACCCCTGCCCCTTCGCAGGATGAAGTGCCATCAAAAAACATTTTCCATACTCCTTCTCTGTTATTTACACTTTTCTGTGTTTTTTCTATTTTTTTTTTCCTCTTCTATACAGTCATCAAAATCAACGTCTAATGATAAAATACAATTTACTAGATCCTAATCGACAACATAGATTGGATAGTTGTTTGGGTTTTGAGGGTCACTTACAATATATGCCAGTCTAGTCTCTTTATATAGTCGAGTAAATTGTCGACCAAAAATCGGGATCGTAGCGTATGTCATGTCCAGTTGAAGTGATCCACCAAGTTTTGTGCCCCAAGACCTGGATAAAACCATGCCATACTTGACAGGGACGTCAGCAATGCTACATCCATAAGAATAATCTTTACAAGAATCTGTGAAATATTCACTACCAGATCTTTGATCATGCCCAGACACTTAACCTTTATGGAATCAAAAGAATATAAGTCCTAATAAGGTCTAATGATTTCAAGGCCCAACTTTTCCATGATAACTTTAGGCATTAAGTTGTGAGAGGCCCCAAAATATAACATGCAATTATGAAGTAAATGATCATGCATAGTTAAGTTAATATAAAAAGGAGCTACATAATCCTTATCATTTTCAATGTGTAGACCAAACATAATCATAGGATTTTCATCTTGTAAATTTATTACATCTTCATAACATTCTACATCAGAAAAATTAATCATTTTAGCAATTTGTTTTTTATAAATTGGATTCTTACGAGCTCAAACAGTGGCATGGGGATTTTAATTTTATTTATTTCATTTTCTAAACTAAAACCTTCAGTTTCTTTTTCGCTTTCTCTGGTTGTAGCTTGTGCTTCATTATTATCTTTTTTCTTGGTTTGTGTTGTTGGAGTTACTTCACACACACCTAGGATTTATTTTTACTAAGTTTATTCCTTGTTTATTATTCATAATTAGTCATTATCTAGTCTCCTATATTTTAGGGGAGAATATTCCACCTAGAGAATATTCTCTTTTAGTTGACACTTCAGTTTGACTAGTTGAGTTGAGTTTAGATGTTGCATTGAGAACATCACCATGCAACATTGGGATCATCACCATGAAACATTGGGATAATAAACATCATAATTAAACCTTGCCTTGGTATCATCACCATAGTGGTGCATTAGCCTTGATTCTCTAAGTTAAATCCTCACTACTCTATGTTCAGTCAGTTAACTGAAGACTAGTTGACTAGTTAACTCAACTAGGTGGCAGTTCACTCCCATAACTGCCTAAGATACTAGAATAGGTGGAACTTCACTCCTGTAATTTCTAGTGTGTGTAAAGATCACTCTAGACCACCACTATGGTGCAATTCTTCACCTCAATTCGAACTCATTGAGATATACAAAGTATACCATGTGTAAAGTATGCATTATTCATAATGGTTAATGAGAATTCTTCCATTATTTCTCTCCTTCTTATTCTTTCTCCAATTATGTCTACAAATGTGTGTATTATTGTTTAGATAGATCTATTTTGTGTAGTTTCAACACATTTACATGGTATCAGAGCAGACAGACTGCTAAGAAAAATATACACCAAAATTGTTTGCAGGTATAAAAGATTGAAGAAAACGGAAAGATGGAATCCCAAAAAGAATTCATTCTTACACCTTACAACTATTTTGCATGGAAGGAGAAAATATCCATACATCTCTGATCCAGAGGGTTGTACAGGATAACCATGAATACATATATAGAGCTGACATCAGCCATAGAAAAATCCAAGTACTTAAATCGCATGGATGAGGCACTTGGAACAATTTGCAGTCTTATTTCTCCTGATCTCCTTTTTCACATATCTTCCTGTAAGACTCCCAATGAAGCCTGGAAAATATTGGAAGGGATATTTGGAAAATAGGATGAGATGAGGGGGCACATTATAGAGGTGGAGCTACTCACATTGGATCCAAAAAGATTCAAAAATATCCAAGATTTCTTTACAAAATTCAATGATTTACTGTCGCAACTCAAAGCTTGCGGGGTTGATAAATCAACAAAGGAGAAACAAATGGTTCTCACCATTCTCTCCAAGCTTGGTACTTAATTATTTGTATTCGTATCTACATTCCATACTTTCATATTCACCTCTGGAGCCACCTGGAAGATGCCTTCTCTTGAGGACTTTATCGAATCCTTGACACAAGAGCAAACCAATATCATCAACATGGGCACAATCAAAGGCCCAAGGGCACATGCACTCACTGTGCATGATGGAAGCCACAAATATCAGAAATCAAAATATAAAGATAAGCGAAAATCTCATGAACATACGAAGAAGGAAGGGTACACAAAACCCTTCACCGATGCCTTCAGATCGAAAGGAGAAAAGGGAAGAAAATGAGAGAAATGTACATATTGTCCCAAAGGATTCCATTTGAAATCTACATGCATGCAAAAACAAATATATCAGATGTCTCATATAATTTAGAAAAACAACCTTGGATATCGCATCCCCGAGGGTGAAAATAAGAATAAGCCAGAAGATCTGAATTCCAAGAAAGAAAATTCTAGCCCTGCCTTGATTCCCATAAACTGCTCCCCCGGTGCTTGGATCGTATATTCAGGAGAATCACATCACATGGATACCTCAGAAGAAGTATATTCTTCTTTCAATTCATGGAAAGGTCCTCCCATTATGATGGGGGACAACTTTTATGTCGAAGTCACCGACAAAGGAAGGATTGAACTCACCAATGTAAGTTTCGAGAATGTGTTGCATGTTCCCAAGCTTTCTGTCAACCTTCTCTCCATGTATTAGATGAAAAATTCTGGAACTGGAAAGAAATTCCTATTCACACCAAATGCCGTGGACATCTATGACATTCAAACTAGCTCTAGGGTTGCTATTAGTGAGGTAAATCATCAGTCTAGATTGTATACATTTTATGAATTCATTGAACCTGATTCTTCTTTATTGCATACTCATGTTGATGAAAGTAGTAGGATATGGCACAAAAGGTTTGGACATTTGAATTTCATATACATGCAACAACTTAGCAAGCACAAATTAGTTGATGGTCTACCAGAAATCCATTTCTCAAGGGGAATATGCGAGGGATGTGTTCTCGGGAAACACCCTCAAGAGAAATTCGACAAAGGAAAGTCTCAGCGAGCTTCCACACCTTTAGATATGATCCACAATGACCTTATGGATCCTTTTCCACATCCATCCATCAGAAAAGTGAGGTTTGTTCTCATTTTTTTATGATTTCTCACATTTTACTTGGATCTACTTTCTCAGGAAAAAATTTGAGGTCTTTCAACACCTCAAATATTTCAAAGCCTTGGTTGAGACACGGTCCAGAAAGAAGATCAAAGTCCTCAGAGATGATAACGGGGGAGAGTATGTAAATCATGAGATCCATAACCTTTACCAAGAGACAGGGATTCAAATTCAACATTTATTTCCCTATACTCCGTAGAAAAATGGAGTTGTTGAGCAGAAAAAACCGATCTCTAAAGGAGATGGCATCTTGCATGTTGCATGCAAAGTCACTACCATAGAGACTATGGGACGAAGAACTTAACTATGAAACATACATACAAAATAGATTTCCTCATAGATATGTCAAGGATAAGACCCCCTACAAGGCTTGGAGTGGCCTCAAACCAAAAGTGGCCCACTTTTGCATTTTTGGTTCACGTGCATGGGCCCATATTCACTCTGAAAAGAGGAAGGCACTTGATCCACATAGAACTAAGTTCATTTTTGTTGGATACCCTAACAGTGTGAAGGGATATCGACTTATTGATCTTTCCTCAGACCGACTCATCATTGAGCATAGTGTTCAATTTGAGGAAAGTGTCTCGCATGTACCTCAACAACCGCATGAAGACACCTTCACTCTTCCACCTATCCGAGATGATGAGCATGCACATGCCAAATTTTCTTCAGACGAGAGTTCTGATTCAGAGGACTCAGAGGATTTAGATTCAGAGTTAGAGTCAGTACAGTGGGCACAAACTACTCTTCAGGATGCAGGGGATCTCGTAAGTGATTCAGCCGATACTAGGAGGACTCAATCTAATTTCGAGGGGCCTCCTGTTGTACTCATTGTCACTGAACCATTGCCTTCCAGGCATCCTTTCTTGGTTCAATCTTCAGATCCACAGTCTTATGGAGAGGCTAACGGAAATCCCTTTTGGGAATATTCCATGTAGGAGGAGTACAACTACCTCCTCGAGAAACAGACTTGGAATCTAGTTCCCCTTCCTTCTGGGAGGAAACTTATCAAATGAAGATGGGTCTATAGGAACAAGAGCGTAGAGGATTGAAAGATCAGGAGATACAAAGCCATGATTGCTGCCAAAGGATTTTAGCAGGTTCATGGTATGGACTATGATGAGACCTTTGCTCCAGTAGCGAATATGGATTCCATTTGATTGGCCCTTTCCACTGTGGAAACCAAGGGATGGGAATTCCATCAGATGGACGTGAATAATGCATTTATTCATGGTGATCTCTCTAAGGAGATCTACATGGAGAAGCCCCATGAATTTATGCAGTACTCATATTTGGTTTGTCGACTGAAGAAGTCACTTTATGGCCTCAAGTAGGCTTTGAGGGTATGGTATGCCAAGATGGACTCCTACATGTTGTCACAAAACTTTGTACATTGTAAATACGACCTGAATGTATACATGCTCATGATGGTTGATTCACTTCTACTTTTAGTTATGTATGTCGATGATTTGTTGATCACTGGTTGCTTGACTTCAATGATTGCTACAGTCAAGAGGATTATACATGATAGGTTTTTGATGATGGACATGGGTCTGCTGCACTTTTTCCTTTGACTCGAGATCAGTGAGGATGCATCAGGCATCAAACTGTCTCAGTCCAAGTATGCACGAGATATCCTTGAGAGATTTCACATGACAGAATGCAAGTCTGCTCTGACTCCTTTCTTATCAGGAGTCTATTGGCAGCCAATACAATTTTTTCAATTGCCTTAAAATATGCCTACACCTATGTCTCTTGAACTTCAAATTTCGGTCGCATTTTGCCAATAGAAGACATTTTTATTTCATGCGACATTTGCAAATTGGTTTCGATTTATCTTTTCACGACCGAAAGCGTGAAAAATCCTCCATCGTTATTTGGACTATCATAGTCTTTTATTGATATTCTGATTGATACTTACCCGTGGTTTATTATTATGTGGCTGGAATGATTTTTCAAACTATGTCCATTTGCCTACTCTTACTTCGATTGCGCAACTTGATTTTTATTTGATTGAGAATGTATTGAGCATGTGAATTTATGAGTTATATTTGATTTCATAAGGGTCATGGTTGATCTTGTTTTATATGATGTGATCCTTATAAGCTCTTAACTTGTCGATTTTATAAAATCATTGGTCACAATGTTATAAGACTTTGATTACATATTATGCAACAAGCGCATGGTAACATATGAATCTGATTTCATATTGATTGGCAATAGTTTGAAGTTATGCAATGGCACGATTGGATACACATTTAACTTTGGGTTTTGATTTTATGGTTTGAATTATTACTTGGCGTATGTTTAATTTATGGGTTTGATTTTATGTTGAACATTCATGGTTTCAAACCATAGATTGGCACGTTGGTATATTATCATTCACCGTTTAAATCTTGGGATAGTCGAATATTTTGGTCTATGTTATGATTGATGGAACAACATTGTACTCTACCATTAATGTTTTGCATGGCGGTGAACTAACCCACCACCTTCGCACGCGCATATTGATTTGCCTCCCCTTTCATCGTTCTCACCTGTTAGCCTAAGTGATTTTGCTCCTGTGTGTTTATTCGAACCCTACCATGCGCCCGCACCATGGCTCCGATCGTAAGGGATAAAACCAATGGTAGCCAGCATTGTTGATGTTCGACGGTGCTTACATTGACCTTGAGGAGTTCGGATGGCTCCCGTTCATATGAAAGTTTGATGGCTATAACCCTAGCGTGGCTCAGCAATTTCCATTAACCTTTGATGGCTATCGAGCCAAGGTTGGGGATGTGCAATTTCTCAGTTTAGCTACCGGTCTTCCTGCTGTCAGACAGAGATGGTCAAAAAACTGCAAAGTGGAAGATTTCCCATGGACATTGCTCTTCCATTCATGAAGAGTGAGCTCCTGTGACAAAGGTTTGCCCACAAATATGCTAAAGCAATGATGGTACGACTTGCTGATGATAACCAAACAATTCATCACCTGCGAGGGCAGGTATGGTTTCGTTTTCTTGTATCACCTTTGGATAATGATGGTTTTCATGGGATGTGAGCTTAATATGCCTTACTACTTGCATATGAGTCTGTTTAAAATGTCTAAAAGATATAAGTGGAACCAGGCCGATAGCAGTCTATTTCATTTTGGGTTAATTAAAATTCTTGTGGTTTGTCATTTGGGGTTACACCGTGACTGTTGGAATGATTTTCTTATTCGCAATAATTTTGAGGACTCAAGCCCACAACAGGTTGACAAACCTGTGGTGAGCGAGAGCAAGTCAGTACCCCCTGTGCCTTACAGTGCTCTGTTACCTAAACCCCTACTCGACTCGCCTATTGACATACCCAATTCTGTTACCTAGGATATGGAAAATGTTAAACCCGTGGCTAAAATGCCTAAGGCCAAACCTATTATGAATTCCAAAGGAAAGAAGAATGCCCAGTTAATCTCTCACATGGCAAGAAACAAACCAAAAATTCTTGTCAATCCCGACCCTATTATGGTAAGTGAAGATTCTAACTCAGAGGTTGAACGTTACTTGGCGAGTGAGTATCCCTACTCAGAAGGTCTGTGTGATAAACCCTCATATGATTTTGCGAAGAACCTGCCACCCTGTTTGCAAAGTGACCCTAATTTTCCAGGCATAAAAATGCCTTGTGAAACCCCCGGTGACTCTTCAAAACCCCCTCCCGTTCTACCCGAACCAGCTGCTCCACCATGTGATCAGTGTGGCTCATGGTTAGAAAGGTATTACCTTGACGTGCCAATGTTGTAGTCCATAATTCATGCTCTGGAGGATCAAGTTGCAAAGCTCACTAGTCAAAAGGCAAAGATGCCATCCACGGATAAGAAATAGTGAACAACAGGTTCGATTTTGTTTAAGAAAGTGGAGTTGGCTACATCGGTCGTCAATTCAAAGTTGGAATAGCTCAAGTAACCTCACGGGTATGATTATCACCTGTTTATATGATAAACCCACAGCTCTGTTTACACCGTGGATTTGCTTTGTCACATAAGCATGCATTATTGTATATAATTTTGTTTTTGATAAATCGAATTTCGTTATTGTTTTAAGATTCGATTGGATTTGGCTTTGATTTGATTGATCATGGGATAGATTTAATTGTTTTAATTAGGCTTCAATTGAATACTCTGTTGATTATTGAAGTAGTTAATATTTTTTCTAAACACATGTCATTTCTGGTATTCCAATTTTGAACACAGTCAATATCTCATTTCGAATTGGTTATATACGATATGGTTGGCAATTATGGTTAACTTTTTTGATTTTATATTCCATGTCTTTTGACCAATTCAAATACCATTATGTTAATCCATAACCAAATTGTGAATAGATTCGAATCATGACTATTATATCCAACCTATCGATTCGCATCGTTTGACCGTATGATCAGTTTGATTCATATATTGTTTAAATTTGATTTGGGAATGAAATTGATTATGCTCAGGATTACGATTTGTTTCTATATTTGACTTAATCACGATTCGATTGTTACCCAGTTATGATTACAATTGTTGTTGATGTTTATGATTACTATTTTTGGTCATGTCCATTAACTGTTTAATGCTCAGCAAACGAAGTCTACGGCAAGTCGGGTGGATGCGGTTATGCATGTTTCATTTTGACTATAATCATTTGCACAGTGTTACAGCCGTAACAAATCAATTATGATTGTGTTCGATCATGATCGTATCGATTATGATTGTGTTGATTGTATCGTATCTTATACGATATGATTCACTGCTTAAGTTCTTTGGACATGAAACAGTTTGGTTACCTTTTGACCCGATTTTATGGCAATTAAAGAACAGAGCATTCTTTTCCTATTTCGATTGCATCCTTTTCGATTTTGTTTAACTTGAATGATAAATTTGTGTGAACCATTAGTAATCCGATTTTATGTTTATTAAAAGAAAATTAAATTGGATTGTTTTAAAAATATTTTGTTTGATTTCTATGTGGTTCTGTGTGCTATTTTAGACTAGCTACAAAATCAGATGATTTTGTAGCTAAGTCTGTACGATCAATATTTTAGTGTTTTGTTACTGAAATATCTTTCTAATTTGATACTTGTGTTCTATTGCAGGTAAATTTGAATTTGCAATTGAGTTGTTGAACAGTTAGGGGATGTTTCAAAGATTTCACTTGCATTTCATTTTCTTAGTTTAGGTGATTTTGGGATATCTCCCAGATTATGTAAAACATTTTGATATTATCCACAAGGAAGTTTTACCTTGTGAAGAGACCTATATATACTTATGATTTTTGTAATAATCATCATCCTCATTCATGGGAGAAAAAGGATATGGAGTTCTAATACAGACTAAAGCAGAATTTGGTCTTTTGTCACAACTTTAGCTTCTCATTATATCAATATTGTGTTTCATGTTGTGTATATCAATTTGTTTATGGTTTATGACTATTTTACCTATCTAAATCATGTGCAAATGATATAATTTTAATCACTGTTATCCATATCTTGTCTCTTCCAAATAGATAAAAGACATAACAATTGCTAATTCAATTTGTGAATGACAAGTTTATCTTCTTCATAAATTGAATTGTTATATATAAGTTTTTGCATAACAGGTTTCCCTTATTGCAAGAATTTATAATCATAAGATTGTTATGATTTTCTTTTATTTCTTGTTTGTCCTGTAAAACACTTCAAGGAGTAGCGCAGCCAATCGTTTACGAAAAGATTATGGATTAACCGGTGTGAGTTTCCCTCCTCCGACCAGCTTAGAAGTCATCATACACAGGGCAGACTTGGAGCATTCCCAGGTCAAATAGTCTGTTGTTTACTGTTTTCATTAAGTAGTTTAATTCAGATATAAGCTTAATTAGATTTATATTAGATTGTTTAATTTCAATAAATATATTAGATCGTTTAATTTCAGTTGTTTCACTTCTTATTCATAAAATATAAAAAATCAAAAAGAAATCCTTGGCTGTCTTAGGGCAGAAAACACATGAGTTTTACAGGTTTTAATTAAATCTGTTGGTTGTCTATAGTGTACATTTGTGAATAAGTAATATTACAGCTGATAATTAGATAGTTGATTTGAGTTATTATAATAGTAAGTAGAAGATTGTATATAATAGTTAGAATAGTTATAATTTAGTTTTAGTTTGATTTAGTAGTTAGATTAGTATGTTAGTTTCTTTTATTTTTAGTTAGTTAGTTTTATTAGTTTTAGTTAATTTTAGTTTTTTTTATTAGTTTTATTTAGTTTTAGTTTGTTTTATTTATTTTAGTTAGATTACTTAGTCAGATTAGTTTTCTCTTCGGTTTTCTTAAAAGACCTTAGAGCGGCCAACGGAGCCATTAAACTCGTCAGGGTGGTCCATTCCAAACAGCTTGAGTTATTTAGACAACCCCGGACTGGTTCCACTCTCCCAGTTGACGGACGGTCAATTTCGCCCGTCAAAAAATGGCGCTAGAAGGAGGGCCTGAAATTAATTAATGGCATGAGGGGGTCACAAGACTCCTCCCCCACCTAATCACACACCTATAGTGACTAGAAGCCGTTCACAAGATAATATCCCCCCTCAAATGACAACTACTTCAACCAAAGATCCACAGATCACAGTTGAGCCAACAACCCCTAATCCTACAGGTGGTGATCCCCAAGAGATCGTTCGTCAATCTCTTATTAAAACACATAGTGCCTTAGCCAGTCTTAGGCGACCAAACCGCCCGTGGGGTCAACCTTTAGACTTCTCTGATATCAGAGAACAATTAGGTGACATAGACCTCACTGTGAATCCTACAGATCCAAACACAAATCCTATTGCAGGAGGATTTGGGATACCTCCTTCACCACCTCCTTCATTTCCTTCCTCCTCTAGGGGAGATTCCTCTTCTGACGAAGCCAATCCACCTTCTTAGCCTTCTACACCCAATACCCCAATGGCAAATCAGAACAACCCTGCTAGACCCTGGTTGGACCAGGATGTTGTAGCTATACCTGGAGCCCAACACCCTTTACCTAAGCACCTGGAGAAATGGCTTCCTAAGTTTGATCCCGATTCAAAACAGATAGTCGAAGATCATATCAAAAAATTTATGTTAGCCATCAAACTCTGTAATGTTGAACATGAATATGTTGTCTATAGGTTGTTCCCTTACACCTTTGAGGGTAATGCGTCCACTTGGTACTTTGCCCAATAGACCCATACCATAGTGTCATGGGAAAAGTTTGAGTCATGCTTTTTGGAAAAGTTCGGAGATGGAAAACCTTCGGAAGTCTTATTCATGGATCTTTCAAGTTTAAAAATGAACTGAAAACAAAAGGTTAAAGATTTTAATCAAAGATTCCTAACACTTAAAAATAGAATCCCTGCAAGCTTTATGCCTGCTGAGAGTCTTGTAATAGCTTACTACACGAAAGATCTACATCAAAGTATAGCTATTTGGGTGAAACAATATAAAAAGGCCACGTTGTTAGAAGCCTTTGAAGAGGCCACTCGGATTGAAAAAGATATACTTAGTCTTAAAGACTCTTCTAGCAATGAAACTGAGATTGTTTCTTCTTCCAAAAAGAAGATTGAAATTCTCCCCAGACCTACAGAAAAAAAAAACACAACCCGAAAACTTTGATTTGGAAAATTTAACTAAAGTTGTACAAAAATTATCTAATCAAGTTATAGATTTAAAAAGGTCGACTGAGGAAGCCTCTTCGAGTAAAGGACCCTACAAAACTCCTTTCCAAAATCCTTTTCCTACCAACCGGCCTAATCCAAATCCTGAAGGCTTGAACCTAGAAAGTTTGCAATGCGCACTCCAGACAATTCCAGGAGCCCAAGATGATTGATGCCTCCTGAAATCCCTCAAGAGGAAGTCGAGCAGGAAACAAATCAAGAAGAAGAGTCTTCTCAAAACATCTTTCGACACTTCTCGGATAGTATCTTCCAAGCTAACTTCGACACTGTTCACCCTTACAACACTAGGAGCAAGACACCAAACAAACCTCCTGCCGAGAACACTACAACTTCACCTCCAAAGCCATCTAAATCAGTAGAAACTAAACAAAGTAATGCTGGCCCTAAAATAGATTATGATGTTGTTGAAGATCTNGAAACTGAGACTGTTTCTTCTTCCAAAAAGAAGATTGAAATTCTCCCCAGACCTACACAAAACAAAACACAACTCGAAAAATTTGATTTGGAAAATTTAACTAAAGTTGTACAAAAATTATCTAATCAAGTTATAGATTTAAAAAGGTCGACTGAGGAAGCCTGTTCGAGTAAAGGACCTTACAAACCTCCTTTCCGAAATCCTTTTCCTGCCAACCGGCCTAATCCAAACCCTGAAGGCTTGAACCTAGAAAGTTTGCAATGCCCTCTCCAGACAATTCTAGGAGCCCAAGATGACTTGATGCCTCCTGAAATCCCTCAAGAGGAATTCGAGCAGGAAACAACTCAAGAAGAAGAGTCTTCTCCAAACATTTTTTGACACTTCTCGGATAGTATCTTCCAAGCTAACTTCGAGACTGTTCACCCTTACAACACTAGGAGCAAGACAACAAACAAACCTCCTGCTGAGAACACTACAACTTCACCTCCAAAGTTATCTGAATCAGTAGAGACTAAACAAAGTAATGCTAGCCCTAAAATAGATTATGATGTTGTTGAAGATCTTAAAAAATTACGGGCTAACATTTCTATTTATGAGTTGTTGAAATTTCCATTTTTGTTACAGAAGATGTTGCAAAATATTTCAGACAATGGCAATAATGGTAATTCAAATGGTAATAAGGTTGTGCAAAGAAAAGCTCTGCAGAAGACTTCCACAAAAGGTAATCCTGATCCTCAAGATAAAGGAAGCCTTCCTGTACCACCTGTAAATAATGTAAATAACGCAAGTAATGTAGATAAAGTAGTATTAGAAACCACGAGTAAGAAATCACAAGCTACTACTCTAAGTACTCGCAAGAATGAACCTCCTTTTCTTTTAACTTTCGAAGTCTTCAATAGAAATGTGCATAATTGTATAGTTGACTCAGGAGCATCATCAAATGTGATGCCTTGGTCTGTTTGCCAAAATATTAACGCCGAAGTAGAACCATCTTCTTTGAAAATCATACAACTTGATCGAACAGATGTTAAAGTTATAGGTGAACTGAAAAATGTATTGATCAGATTATCGTCTAACCCAAAGGTTCATCAGGTTATTGATATAATTGTGGTAGATATTCCAGAAGTGTATGGTCTGTTTTTGAGCAGGGACTGGTCGGAGCARCTACATGGTTACTTCGCAACGGATTGGTCTCACTTATGGCTTCCAGAAAATGGTAAGCCCAACGGTATCAGGGTGAATCGTGAGTGTTACCTCAAGTTCACGGTAACAGACTTGAATGACCCCAATGAACCATATACACCTTCGGCTGATTCACCTGAAGTCCAAGGAATGGACACCTTCTTCGGAAATTTCACGGCTGAAGCTTCACCTATCAACAATCCACAACAACAATCCGAGATCAAAGCATGTACGCAACCAAAAACTTCTATGCAACAGTCCCACGAGCCCGATGGAAATCAAATTTGGTCTCTATACTTTGACGGTTCCAAGTCTAAAGAAGGAGCTGGTGCAGGCTGCATCATTATCGATCCGACAGGTAACAAAACATTATTGGCTTGTAGGCTAGAATTTGAATGTACTAACAATATTG
>JZKD02S2251696.1:396828-410447 GCA_000966675.3 Picea glauca | reverse complement strand
TAAATCGAACTGTAATATATAAGTTTGCTGCATAATAGGTTTCCCTTTTGCAGGAGTTTATAATCAGAAAATTGTTATGATTTCTTTTATGTCTTGTTTGTCTTGTAACCTACTTTAGGAAGCATTATAGCTGATCCTTTGTGAGAAGCTTAAGGACTTAACGGTGTGAGTTCCCCTCCTCCAACCAGCTTAAGAAGTCATCTTACACAGGGAAGACTTGGAGTGTTTCCAGGTCAATTAATATTTAGTTTACTGCTTTTATTAAGTAGTTTAATATAGATATAATTTTGATTTGTTTTAATTTCAGTTAGTTTACTTTCTTATTCATAAATTATAAAATCAAAAAAAAAAAAAAAGTTATCTTCGCTGTCTTGGGACAGCAAGCAATTGGTTTCACAGGTTTATTCAAATATGTAGTTTGTATGTAATGTACATTTGTGAATAAATTGTAATTAAAATTGATAATTAGTAGTTGATTTGAGTTATTATAAGAGTAATTTGTAATTTGTATATAGAATAGTTAGTAGTTTATAATTAGTTTAAGTATAGTTAGTTTAAGATTGTTTTATTAGTTTCTAGTTTCCTTTTTTTTAGTTTAATTTCTTTTATTTTAGTTAATTAGTTTGTTTTATTTTGTTTTATTAGTTTCTAGTTTCCTTAGTTTAGATTACTTAGCTCATATCATTTCTCTCTTTGGTTTTCATTGAAGACCTTAGAGAGGCCAACAGAGCCGTTAAACTCGTTAGGGTGGTCCATTCCAAACGGCTTGGGTTATTTAGACAACCCCAGACCAGTTCCACTCTCCCAGTTGACGGATGGACTGTTTCGCCCGTCAACAGTACCATAAAATCCCTTCGCACAACACTGAACAATGTCACTCCAAGAAGTCACTCGTGGTCGAGATGAAGGCTTCCAAGTCAGACGCCAATTTTGATTTTGAATCAGATCCTGAAGGGTGGAAGAAGATTATTAATTCTAAACCCAGTGCCACTGTCACTACCACCAAAGTCCGATCAAGTGAACCAGAGGAACCGGAGAAAGGGAAATGCCTCGTTCACTCACAAATGTGGGTAAAGGGGGATCTGCTTCATTTCATTGTTGATAGAGGTAGTCAAAAGGCCTTGATTTCAACAGATGTCGTCAAGCAGCTAGACTTTCCAATGACACCGCACCCACATCCGTACACTTTTGGCTGGCTTTGCCAAGGAAGAGATCTTTGTGTTAGCCAACTATGTCGTCTACCCTACGACATCAAGCCTTTCTGAGATGAGGTATTGTGTGATATTTATCCCCTTGAAGTTTGTAATGTTCTCTTAGGAAAACCATATTTGTGGAAGCGTCATGTTGTGTATGAGTCTATACCCCGTAGTGTTATTACTACTTTGGGTAGAAAATTGTACAGGATACCAGAGATAGCATCGCCTACTGCTATTTCTTTAATCTCTTCTAAGAAATGCAGTAAGGTCATTTCATAGATTGAGAAGTTCATCTTATTTGTGATCCATTATAATAGTAAGTAGAATTTCATCGCCACATCCGTTGCCTCTACACAAAGCCTCTCTTTGCAGAAGAAGCAAGTGGAAAATATCGTGGAAGAATACAGAGACATCTTCTCCTCACCCACCAGGGTACCGACGCAATGCCAAGTCAAGCATCCAATTGATATGAACCCCAATTCACCTCTACCTAATGGACCAATCTATTACCGCTCACTGATGGAAAATGATGAAATCAGGTGTCATATTCAATATATTATTCAAAAGGGGCACATCATACCCAACTCCTCCCCTTGAAAAAGACCGATTGTATTGGTCCAGAAGAAGGATGGACTAGTTGACTCTACATTGATTACAGATCCTTAAACAAAATCACAGTCAAGAATCGGTACCCAATTCCCAGGATTGATGACCTTCTTGACCAACTCAAGGGGAAAAAGTTCTTCAGAAAGACTGACCTCAAGTCTGGCTACCACCAAGTTCCCAATGAACCAACTGATGTATGGAAGACAACCTTCAAATATAAAGAAGGTATCTTCGAATGGCAGGTCATGCCCTTTGGCTTAATAAATGCACCAACCACTTTCATGAGGTTGATGGATGATGTATTGAGACCCTTCACTAACTCTTTTGTGTTGGTATATTTGGATGACATCATCATCTTCAACATAACTTGGGAGGAGCACATGTGGCATATTCAACAAGTTCTAAGCACTCTGTAGAAACACAAGCTATATGCCAACCTGGAAAAATGATCTTTTGGCATGAACAGGGTCCAATACTTGGGATACATTTTTTATGAGCATGGAATACATGTTGATCTAGCTAAGATCCAAGTCATCCGTGACTAGCCAACCTCAACCACACTAACTAAGCTTCGAAGCTTCTTGGGACTAGCCAACTTCTACCGACAGTTCATTTTGGGATTCTCCCATATTGCATGGGCCCTCAAATAGGTGACCAAGGGAGGTGGAAAGGAAATTTTTTTGAGGGGAAAGGAACAACAACGAGAATTCAATGATATAAATCATCACTTGTGCTCAGCTCCTGTACTCTCCTTTCTCAATCTGCAACAACCATTCAAGATTGAGACTGATGCATATGAATATGTTGTAGGTGAAATTCTCACTCAACACAGTCATCTAGTGGCATACCAAAGTGAGACACTCTTAAATGTTGTTCGTAAATACCCCACCTATAACAAGGAAATGTATTCCATTGTACAAGCTTGTCATAAATGGAAAAATTACATTATGGGAAAGGATACAATCATCCACACTAATCATAAGCCTTTGTAATTCATACAGACAGAGGGGAAATTGCAGAATGACCTCCATCAGAAGTGGTCCACCTACCCGTAGCAGTTCCATCCCAACATTGAGTATAAGACATGGATCTTAAATCATGTCATTGATTTCCTCAATCGACCTCTCGTGGTTGCACTAACCACTATGCTCCATTCCTGTGGACATGAGGCATCTGAGTGGCCCCAACTTTATTATTAAGATCTAGACTTGGCCACCACCTATCAGGTCTTGGGTACAGGTGCGACTATCATTGATTTTCACATTTAGGATAGACTATTATGCCATCTAGGCCATCGTTTTGTTCCTACTAGCGAGTGTGAAAATATGATTTGGGAATCCCACTATAGTCGGATGGCAGGACATTTTGGCATGGAGAAAACCATGGCCATTCTTTAGAAACATTTTTATTGGCCAAAACTTCGATAGGACATCAACAAGTATATCAGATCTTGCATTTCTTGTGCCATTTCCAAGACAACCATCAAGAAGCAAGGCTTATACACCCGTCTTCCTACTCTCGAGAAGCCTTGGGAATCCATCTAAATGGATTACATGTCTGGCCTTCTGTCCACCAAGCAAGGAAATCACTACGTATTTGTGGTCATTGATAGGTTTTCGAACATGGCCATCCTCACAGCTTGCAAGAAGAATATCACAGCAGAAAGTACTCCCAAGCTCTTCTTCGAATGAGTGTGGGTCCATTTTGGGATACCACAGACCATCATCTCCATTTGGGACAATAGGTTCCTTAGATCATTTTGGTCGAGTCACTAGTCATTGTTGGACATGAAGATCACTAAATCCAATGCTTTCCACCCCCAAAGAGATGAACAAACAGAGGTCTTCAATCAGATGATTGTGCACATCTCGTGCATGTACAACTCTAAGCATCCACATACATGGGATGAGAGCCTCCCCTATGTTCAACACAATTACAATAGGGCTCTCCATAGCTCCACCGACCATAGCCCATTTCAAGTGGGGTGGGGATTCCAAACCTTGAGTCCCATTGATGTTGCACTACCTCTTTCCACTACACAAACATACTCTTCCCATGTTCTGTCTTAGATCGACAAAGCCACCAGATTCGTTGAGTGGATTTAGCACATCCTCCAACAAGTCCAAGAGATTTTGTAGAAATCCAATGCTAAGTACAAGAAGTGGCATGATGAACATAGGGTATCTCACCAGTTTCAGGTTGGTGGCAAAGTTTGCTTACATTTGCAGAAGGAGTGTCTCACAGGGCCCCATTGAAAGCTCCACTCACTTTTCTATGGGACTTACACTATCACCAAGGCTATGGGTAGCAATTATTTTGAGTTCAACACTCCACCCTTCCTTGGCCTATACCCAGTTTTCAATGTGGACCTCCTTCGGCCATATTTTGCACCATTATTGGACACCTCAGAATTCACAGAACATCTGACACCAAAAGAGATCAACCCTAAGTACATGGAACATGCATCCACTGATCAGATAATGGACACACACGTCAAGGGCACTTGCCAGCAGATGATCCAGCCTTATCGGGTTTTCAAGTTCGGGCATCTCCTACATGAAGGCAAGTGGCTCACCTCAGGCCAAATCTAGCAGAATTTTCTTCACCTAATGGGGGAACTCAACACAATGGAAACCATTATTTCCTAAGAGGGAGGATTGATCTAGGTGGATATTGGTGGCTACCCACCTATTCCAATTGGCTCCTCTTGTCCATTTTTAGTTCAACTAGTTCTTCTATACTTCATTGTAATTGTGGGTTCTACACTTTTGTGGATGTCTAAAGCCCTACACATGTTCCAAGTGGACACTGGTGTCCTCTCACCTAATCCAACATGCTTATTTTGTATGTTTTCATGTCAACACATCTTTTTGTACTACCAGGGTTGTTTTGGGGCCCTCAACATTGTTTTTTGTCTCACCACAGTAAAACTATAGATAGAGTAAGATTTTGATGGCTTAAAGTGTATGTCTATGAAAGACCTTTCCAACGAGCTATAACATACTTTGTGATCTTGTTATCTTGATGAATAATGTCCTTTAACGTTGGTATATTATATTTGATTATTATTTGAGAACATTTGGCATTGGCCTCTTGACAACTTAGTATGTAATTCATGCCATCCCCATTATTTCAATAGATACTTAATGGTAACAAAAATTATATTTAATACTTAATGTAAATATCTCAACAATCCATTTTGTAGGTTTGGTCAAGCTCAATGTAAAGATAATGCATAGTTTTTATTTGTTTCACACAAAATAATGTTTTAGATTTTGTTTGGGATAAAGAAACTTGGTGAAATTTTCTAACTTGTATGTCCTTGATTAATTTTGGATGTGAGTYTACACAAAAWGAACCTTCTCWACMTCAMAAAAACCTAAAATTGYRATTACAATAGTGARAATTRTSATTCTATTCATTCAATTTTCTACATCATCAAATCATCACTTCTTTGTTCTCTAAGTTGATCATTCCCTTTTTATCGATTCCAAACATCATTATCTATCACACTCTTTCAATTTATTGTTCTTATTTATAGAAATGATACTTCACATGTCAAATATTTTGAGAACACCCCATAGCTCTGTTTCCTCATGCCCCACACCCAAGATCTATGAGACGTATCAATTGTAGAAATAATTCTTGCGGAAACATTTTTTTGTCCTTGGGAATTCTTAAGTAAACTATGAAGAGTGTAACATAATCATTATTATTATCAAATCTATGCATTAGGTATTACACTATAACATTGATCCATGTGGATATTGGTGGCCACCAACCTATTCCAACTGGCTCCTCTTGTCCTTTTTTAGTTCAACATGTTGTTATGTACTTGTTTGTAATTGTCGATTCTACACTTTTTGGGATGTCTGAATCCCTACACATATTCCAGGTGGATATTGGTGGCCTCTAACCTAATCCAACTGGATTAATTTGTATGTTTTCATTTCAACACATCTTGATATAACCAGGGCCATTTTTGAGCCCTTAACATTGTCATTTTGGCTCGCCACAGTCAAACTGTAGACAGAGTAAGAGTTTGGTGGTGTAATGTGTAGCTATCTAAAATACCTCTCCAATAGGCGATCACACACCTAAAACAGAGGTCATATGCAAAATGTACGACCCTGGGAAGTTGAGGTACCAACTTACCCATAGGGTCCCACATGAATTTTGGTGTTTCACCGCCAAGGGTTAGGTTTTTAGATGTCTAGGGTATTGGAATTCATGATTAATATAAAAAATGCCTCTGGAGCCTCATTGTAATTCATTCTTCTCAGATGGATGCACATAGAAGCCACATCTCTTCTCAGAGATAACTGCCACCATTCAAGCAAGTGTTTCAATTCTGCAGTTTTACAGTTTCAGCCTATTTCATTTATTCAATAGAAGATATTGTTCACTGGATATCTTTGTTGTTATTCATATCTTTGTGTTTATTGTATTCGGTCTATTAATTAGTTCGGTCCGCTCCTAAATCTGGATCAGTGGTATCAGAGTGGTCTTCTTTTCATTTATTTTTCTTCGTGCATGTCCCTGACAAGATCTGGGTACAAGAAGTTGGGACTCTAACCAATCGATTCATTGCAAGATCAGTCACACAGATCCCAAAAACAACCCATGGGAGATGAAAATAAAGATGATGGAGCAGGAGATCCTTTTAAAATGTTGCTCAAGGAAACCCTTGCATGAAAAAGGAACTAAATGATGGACAACTTTGTGCATATCCTTTGGCAGTTGCCCATAAGAGAAGCATCTTCATCAAGCGACCATGCAAACCCTTCAAGGTACAAGTAGATTTTTATATTCCATTATTTGAAGGACTCATATATGTGAGTATTATAGATAAATGGTTGAATCTTCTTGAATGGTATTTTTTGGACCACAATTTTTTCGATAGGGAAAAAATTACTTTTGCACACCTCAAGGTCATCCCCCATGTTAAGGATTGGTGGGACACTTGCTATGAACAAAGGGCCATAGAAGAATCTAAAATATTTTTGGTTTCCCCTACCTGGTATTCCTTTCAGGATGCCATTAATAAACAATAATACAATGTAGGAAGCTATGAGTACCAGTACACCAGATGGACCACCCTACATCAAGAAAGGGACAAGACATTACCAGATTTCACCAATATTTTCCATACCCTGCGCACCAAATTGGGTATCAAAGACTCTGAGGGACATATGGTGCTCAAATACCATGGTTGTTTGCATAGATACATTCAAACAAAAATGGAGTTTCTTGACATCACCTCGTTAGGTACAACTTATCAATACACTGTCAAGATTGAGTAGAAATTTAAGCAGAAGAGGCGAGAGCTTGGATCTGAAAACTCCTTGTTGTTACTGAGATTAAACTTAAGGCTCAAAGAATAATGTCAGGCATCAGGAATTTTTTTAAGAGAGTTTGTTTTAAAGTGTTTTCTCTACCTTAGTTGTATGAGAAAAAATCCTTAAATGAAATTAACAGTTTGACAACACATAGGTTGTATTTCATATCTGAGATGAAATTGCAATATCGAATAGTATGAGATGAAAATACAAAACTGTAAAACAGAGTAGGTCATCAATTACGGAAGAGTCTTACCTTGTTTTTAGTATAGGAAAAGAGATAGTGTAACCTTGAATAATGCCCAAAATGAAGTAATCTACACAGCAAGAAGGTCTTGATTTACTCACAGTAAATGAAGAGGAAAAACTGCTTACTTAATAAAATATTGAGACCTTGTGATTATAGTAGTTGTTGTACTAAATTGGAACCAAACATTTATCAAGGAATACATAAAGGAATGCTAAGAAATGGAAAACAAAAGAAACACATAACCCAGATTTAACAAAACTTGGAATATATGTCTTCACTTGTATTAATACTCTATAAGGATACTTTTCTCTATTACAATCGATAAGAAGAAGCCTGAAATAAGTCTTTAATCTATGTATTTATACAAAATCATCTCAACTCAAAACGGTTGGACTTCTCATAATTCCAAAAATAGTAAATTTTACAATATGTAAAACTGAAAACTTTCATTGGCCTTCTCCTCTGTCTCTTTGTCTGCTTGCAGAGGCATTTCTTATCCTCATCCTTTAGCTTGGAAAAAACTGTCATCTAATCCTGACCTGTATGAATCATATGCACATGTTCCTCACTTGTTTCCAAATGTGTTGGCTTTCCTGTATTTGACACATTAGATGCATCTTCTCACTAAATGTACCACCAACCGAGAAGGTGAAGTTGCCTCATCTGCTTCAAAAATGTATAACTTCTTTTATCCCAAAGATGTGGCCTATAATTTCATGCTTGTACTTACTATCCATTTGTTTATTTGGATAAGATCAAGTTGGTTCATTTGTTGGATGATCATCATGGCCTCTTCTTTTCTTGTCCTAGAGTTACATTGGTTCCTTGCTAAGCCAATATTCCCTAGGGATTTGGAGATATTATTTCCTTCAAAATCAAGTAGCCCTTTTTCTAGTGAAGATATTGGTTCTAGACAAGCTTCGTGTACCTCTCTAGACAATATTTTTCTTTCAGCAAGATTTGATTCCCATGGCTTCAAAATTATGTCACCTTTGGTTTTCTTAGATAGAGACAGTCGAGGAGTTGTCGATACATCATATTTTGGTACTATAAAGATAGTCTCCTGAGACTTAGCTCGAGAGGCATGGGCTTCCCTTTCTTTAATGTAAATTTTATTCTGTGAAAGGTGTACCACTCGATAACAATTTTGAATGGCTTCCACTTTTGTAAAAATATCTTGTTGGGATGATTCCAGTTTCTCATGTATTTCCAGTTCTTGAGCTTGGAAAAATTCCATATCTATTGTTGTACCTTCAACCAATTCTATATTGGCTTGTAGTTTCTTGACTAATTCTTCATGTTGAGTGACCAACCCTCTGTTAGCCTATTAGTTTGGATGGAGCTCATCGAGGTTAGTTTTCCATTGTTGGATATGATGTTTGACATCGTCTATGACTTGTTCAAATTCTTTGTTCATCTTATTTCGTACATCCCTTTCCATCGTCATCATTTGGTCTTGCAACTGCCTTACCAACATATTTTTTTGTTTCAGCTGATCCGCTAGATTTTCTACTGAACACTGATTGGACATGGCAAAGGAACCTAATAAGCCTGCCATTTCCCTAGTGAATTATGTATAATCTAGACCATGTCCATCATACAACATTCCTTTCCTTTTTAATTTTGTACCATATTTTTGAGGTGTTTCTCTTGTAACTATGGTCATTCTTTTCTTACTGAAAAATAAGTCTGAAGGAGGCATTTCTTCTGCTGAAATCGGAGTAAGGTCCTCTATAAATATGACTTTGGCATTGGGATTTCCTTGAATCGACTGTAAAGGTGTTAATGACATAATGGGGCTACATATCTCTGTCGATGGATGTTTCTTTGTTGTGTTGGTAGTCAGTTTATCTGGTGTAGACAATGATGTATCCTGTCCCTTTTTTTGAAAAGCTTCAAGTTGAGATTTTGTTTGAGTGCCTGGTGGGTTTGGTAATGAAGTCTCCACTCCTTGCATTGAGTCTTCGATATTCTTCAGATTTTCCTCAGTACTCTGTTGGTCAAAACAGAGTTGTCCTTTTTCTTGAATATCCTACATAGTATCTGTTGGCAAATGTTTAACAGATAGCATATGCTTGTCATTGATGGCAAGTACAACAGTGAAGATGGAAGGATCAGAATGTGCATCGATGAACAAATAGGAACAACGTAGGCTCGGGAGGAATTAGTGTAGAGTCAAAATTCTTCAAAGTAAGAAGGATGTGTAAACTTGGAGGAGAAGCATCGCTGATCATTGGATCCCATCCAAAATTCCCGACAGCATGAGGGACGTCAGATCTGAATAAAAACAAGAAGAGTGCACACTGAAGAGATTAGAGAGATCTCGTGAAATCGGGGGCTCGCAGGATAAAGGCCCAAGTATTGGGTGTTCAAATTCGTGAAGCGCGAGGACGCGAGGAGGTGAAGTGGCGAGAAGATCAGGACCGTCCATCTAGGAAGGATGTGTGGCAGAGATCGAATAGATCTCATGAACGCAGGGGTTCGCAGGATAAAGGACCAAGTATTGGGTGTTCAAATTCGCGAGGCGTGAGGACACGAGGCGGCGAAGTGGCGAGAGATTTATAGTCGTCCATCTGGGGGAGCAGGTGGTGAGAGATCAAGAGATCTCGCAAACTCGGGAGTTCACAGGTTGAGAGTCCAAACATTGGGTACACCAAGTCGCGAGGTCGCGAGGTAGAAAGAGAAGGATAGCGGTCGGATCTAGATCACAGGAGGACCGTTGGATGAAGAGGACGTGTGGCAAAAGATCAAAGCACCATAAATCTTCATCTCAGAGTTTTTCGACTCATGATTTGGAAAGGCAAGAAACATAACCACCAAACTCGTGAGATGCGAGATCGCGAGATGTGAGATCATGAAATGATCCTGACCATCAATACATCAAAATATGTGGACCATTAATCTGAGCTCTATCTCGGAGTCTCACCTATCACGACTTGGAGAAACGAAAATCTCCAACGAAGGAACAGTGAGATGCGAGATCATGATGAGATCAGGACTGTTGATTCACCAAGATCATGAACCGTCGATTAGGGTCGATTAAGATCAAGATTGTGACTGTCTCAGAGAAGACAAAGAGTCTTAAACTACCAGAGAGACTAAGGAATCTCAGTATAACATACAGTGATGCTCGACACACAGGGAGAACCACCAGAGAAGCTGAAGAGTCATGATGATAATCAAACATAGCACTTGAGAGGTGGAGGATAACGGTGAAGAGTTAGCATGTAGAGGCATGGCGAACACTACATGCACAAGGTGCATAGAAGCTATAAATCCACGACACAGACAAGAGATGAGTTGCTCTTGCTGTTGGAGGTTGTTGTGATTGTTGTTGGTAAAGGTAATTTAGGTGTGAAGAAGGAGGAGAGTGCAGCAGCTGAATAGCACAGAAGAGGAACTGTGCAGAGAATGGAGATGGCACATACAGCATAAAAAGAAGAAGACCAAACGGCGCAAGTGATGTGAGAAGAAAGGCAATGAGGTAGAAAGAGAAACGAAATGCAACAGAACAGTGATAAGGTTGGTAAGCCATTATTGAATATTATATCACTGTAATAAGTTTGAGTAACAAAGAATTAATATTTCAAGGTGGTTGGGAGGTGCTGGGGAGGATTGTTTTCCTCAGAGGTTCAAGTGGGTTCTTGAACACAGGGAGTTATAGCTTCCATCTGGTTGCAGCCAGAGAAACCAGGGTGGCAGGATGGTGCAAGGGAGAACTCTTGTTCTCTGTTTTACAGGTTGGTGCCTGTATGATTGGAATTTGGTTCTTCCATCCAGTTGGTGTTGGAAACACTCAGGGAGTTGGTGCTTCCTTCTAGTTGGGGCTAGAGAAACCATGGATTTGGAGCTTCCTTCTAGTTGGTGCTAGAGAAACTAGGGAGTTGGTGCTTCCTTCTAGTGGGTGCTAGAGAAAATAGAAAGTTGGTGCTCTCAGCAAGTAGCAGCTTGCAAAACAGAGGTTGTAGCCTCAATATGAGTTGGTGCTCATATGTATGATACTGTAAAGATTGTAACCATTACTTATCATATAAAGAAAAAGAGGGTTTTACCCTGCATGGGTTTCCTCAGGAAATATCTGTCTCTGTGTTTCTCATATATGTGACTAATGCTGAATGTGTCATTGTTTATTTCCCTGCATTATTGTGATCATCATTTAGTGTCTCAGAAAAAAGTTTAAAAGAAGCATAATTGTTTAAGCACGGTAACAACTGATTCACCCCCCCCTCTTAGTTGTGCAACAATTGGTATCAGAACGGGCCCCTTTTATCTAAGGGTAGATCCTAGAGCTTAAACATGTCAAGCCATGAGGGAAATTCAACCAATAAGGCCCCTCTGTTCAATGGAACAAACTTTGCCTTCTAGAAAGTTAGAATGAAAACCTACATAATGGCTTTAGGTGTAGATGTCTTGGATGTGGTAGAGACTGGTTATGTAAAGCCAGTTGTGCTCGCTAATAAGGATGACAAACTAGAATTTAGCTTCAATGCTAAGGCTATGAATGCTATCTTGAGTGGGCTTGCAGAAGCAGAATTCGCAAAAGTTATGCATCTAGGAACTGCCAAAGAAATGTGGGACAAACTCAGTAACAGTTATGAAGGTAATGAGAAGGTAAAGGATGCAAAGCTTTGGACCTACAGAATACAGTTTGAATAGCTGAAGATGAAGGAATATGAAACTATTGGAAAATACTTTCTGAGAATAGAAGAAATGGTAAATGCAATGAAGGCACTTGGTGAAACAATTAGGGAACCTTCTTTAGTTCAGAAAATCTTGAGATCTCTCCTAGATAGGTTCAACCTGAAGGTCTCTTCTATAGAAGAACTTAATGATCTGAAAACCTTGCAGTTTGACCAACTTCTTGAAACATTGACTGCATATGAAATGATAATAGTTAAAGATAAACCCACCTCCAGAGAAGCATCATTTAAAGCAGACAAGAATGAGGATTCCGAGCCCGATGAAATTGAAGAAAAATTTGTGAAGAGACTGAAGAAGGGATCAGGAAAATACAAAGGAAAATTTCCCTTCAAATGTTTTAACTGTGGTAGGATAGGTCATTTTGCAAATAAATGTCCCCACAAAGGAAAGGATCAGACTTGTGATGATGAGGAGAAATACACACACATAAATTTCTTTAAAGAGAATAACTTTAAGAAGAAAAGTCTTTGTGCAAAAAATGATGATGATCCTTCAGATGAAGAGGATAATGATTTATCTATTGAAGATAAACTAAATGAATTCACACTTATGGCCAAAGAGAATTATGATAATCAAAGCACAGGCAGTAATGAGGATGATGAAGAAGCTGTGGTTGGCATGGAAGGAGAACTGATCAGTGCATTAGAAGAGATTGACAGACTAAGAATCAAGAACAGAAAGCAAAGACAATTGTTGAAACAATTCGAGAAAGACAGTAAAGAACCTGGTGAAGACTGTGTCCTACTAAAAGTAGAATTGGAAGAGGCAAAGAAAATCGAAGAGATTCTGAAACAACAACTATCAGAAAAGAAGGCGAGATGTGAATCATTAGAACAAGAAGTAGTGAAAACAAGGAAAGAAATGGAGAAATTTCAAGCCTTGTATAATCAGAATCTATCAAGTATCAAAGCCTCAGAAGGATTAACTACCATTCTGAATCAGCAAAGGAATCCCAAGCTGAAAACTGGTTTGGGGTATGAAGAGGGATCAAGCAGTGGGAAGCCAGGAATTGAAGAACCTATCAAGTTTGTCAAAAGCACAACCAATGACAATAACAAACCTGCAGAAACAAAGGAAGACAATCAGCCGCCCAAGACGAGTAAAGGAAAAGGTGCCAGGATTGAATCTTAAGAACAAAGAAACAATGTTCTTTCTACTAAAAGACGTTATCAACAAGAAAGAAATCAATTTGTTCAAAGAAGAACACCATTTTCCAGGTACAAAGAATTTTTCTACGACTATTGTTTCTATTGTTCTAACTTCGGTCACAAAGCTGTAAATTATTCCTTAAGACCTAGAAATGAGCAATCAAGATTTCAAAGGAATAAATAATTCCCACAAAAAAGAATGATACAGTCAGGTAATAATCATTCACATACTGCAAATTGCCAAATTAAGTCTGGAAACATACAACAAAGGAGGGCAAGAAATAATCAACAATCAATAAGTAAGAAACACTGCAACAATAAGTTTGACTTATTGAATAATGAGGTTGAATGCTACACTTGTCATAACTTTGGACATAAA
>JZKD02S2251696.1:376504-391163 GCA_000966675.3 Picea glauca | reverse complement strand
TTCTAGAGGAGGAATCTTCTAGAAGTAGAACCTTCTAAGAAGTCCTCTTATATTTATTATATCTAACTACCATAGTGGGCCTTATTTAATAATATAGTGGACCTAGTCCACCTTATATTGAATGACCTCCACTACTATCACTATGGGCCCTCTAGGCCCCCCCACTACCTCTCTAGCTACCTTACAGTGAGAGAAGGACAGCTGTCGGATCTGGATCACAGGAGGACCGTTGGATGAAGAGGACGCGTGGAGAAAGATCAGAGCACCATGAAGCTTCATCTCAGAGTTTCGCGACTCACGACTTGGAAATTAAAGAAACATAACCACCAAACTCGTGAGATGTGAGATCAAAAAATGATCTTGACCGTCAATACATCAAAAGATGTGGACCGTTGATCTGAGCTCCATCTTGGAGTCTCTCCTATCGCGACTTGGAGAAACGAAAATCTCCAATGAAGGAATAGCGAGATGCAAGATCATGATAAGATCAGGACCGTTGATTCACCAAGATCATGAACCGTCAATCAGGGTCGATGAAGATCAATATTTTGACTATCTCAGAGAAGACGAAGAGTCTTAAACTGCCAGAGAGACTGAGGAATCTCAGTATAACATACAGTGATGCTGGACACACAGGGAGAACCACCAGAGAAGCTGAAGAGTCACGATGATAATCAGACAGAGAACTCGAGAGGTGGAGGATAACAGTGAAGAGTCAACATGCAGAGGCATGGTGAACACTGCATGCAAAAGGTGCACAAAAGCTATAAATCCACAACACAGAGAAGAGATGAGTTGTTGTTGTTGTTGGAGGTTTTTGTGATTGTTGTTGGTAAAGGTAATTCAGGTGTGAAGAAGAAGGAGAGTGCAGCAGCTGAATAGCATAGAAGAGGAACTGTGCAGAGAATGGACATGTCACGCAGAGCATAAAAAGAAAAATACCAGATAGCGCAAGTGATGTGAGCATAAAGGCAATGAGACAGACAGAGCAATGAAATGCAACAGAACAATGATAAGACTGGTAAGCCATTGTTCAACATTATATCACTATAATAAGTTTGAGTAACAAAGAATTAATATTTCAGGGTGGTTGGGAGGTGCTAGGGAGGATTGTTTTCCTCAGAGGTTCAAGTGGGTGCTTGAACACAGGGAGTTGTAGCTTCCATCTGGTTGCATCCAGAGAAACCAAGGTGGCAGAGTGGTGCAAGGGAGAACTCTTGTTCTTTGTTTTACAGGTTGGTGCCTGTATGATTGGAAGTTGGTGCTTCCATCCAGTTGGTGTTGGAAACACTCAGGGAGTTGGTTCTTCCTTCTAGTTGGGGCTAGAGAAACCAAGGAGTTGGAGCTTCCTTCTAGTTGGTGCTAGAGAAACCAGGGAATTGGTGCTTCCTTCTAGTGGGTGCTAGAAAAAACAGAGAGTTGGTGCTCTCAACAAGTAGAAGCTTGCAAAACAGAGGTTGTAGCATCAATATGAGTTGGTGCTCATATGTATGATACTGTAACGATTGTAACCATTACTTATCATATAAAGAAAAAGAGGTTTTTACACTACATGGGTTTCCTCAGGAAATATCTGTCTCTGTGTTTCTCATATATGTGACTAATGCTGAATGTGTCATTGTTTATTTCCCTGCATTATTGTGATCATCATTTAGTGTCTCAACAAAGAGTTTAAAAGAAGCATAATTGTTTAAGCACGGTAACAACTGATTCACCCCCCCTCTTAGTTGTGCAACAGTATCATAGCCACATAAATCATATGGTCATCTAACGATGTTGTGGCATATATCCTGTGAGTGTCAGGATGCCCCCACAATTTCTTGATTAAATCAGTGTAGTTTTTCCCATACTGTGTGCACTCTTGTTGGTCAAACTCCATTATGAATTCAACATTGTAACTATATTTAAAAATGAGGGATAATTTATACATTACTTTAATATGCTCTGGTCGAAAAAACCCAACAACAACCTTCTATGAATTGCAAATGCTCCTGGTTGAAATGTTGATGTTCTTCAGGGCCCAACCTATCATGTTGTTATACGACATGAGCCTCGTCCACACAACTATCTTTTGTATCTCTGACTCGGCTATATCCCTAAGTTTAGTCACATGGGTTTCGGTTACTTTGTCACCTAAATCCTCTGGGCAATTTATCAACTCGTGCTGTAGAATATCGAACACCTGTGTCCATGATTTCAAGGTATCTATGGCTCTCAGTGAGGTTTCTAAGAGAACATATGTTTTCAGATCTACACTCTCACCATATTCTTTAGCCATTTTCCGAGGTGCCATGATATTAATTAAATCAGAACTGTTTTACCTGTTATAGGAGAATGTGTGAGCTTATTCAACTATCTTAAAACTTGTTATTCTACGAGAATGAAAATATAATTCAAAATCAAATATTCTTATTCACCTTAAGCGTATTGATTTATGAATACTTTTACTAACAAAAAAATCATCTACCTTAATGAAGAAATCTTGGCAACGATCTACAATCTATATTGAAATCATTTCCATTTATTCATGATTAATGCCATAAATATTGGTGGTTTGTGATCAGGAACTTGGATGAAACAGGTTTGAAAATTCTCGAATCACGAACTCGTGAGAAATTAATTATGAGATAATCTTGTTTAAGATATTAATTATTCGTGTTTAACATTAAACGTTTTCAGGTATTTGAGCTTTGAGATTTTAATGTGTAGCTCGAGATAGAATCCACGAAACCCAAAAATGTGAAATTATTAATTATCAGATAATCGTTTTTAGTTTTAATTAACCCCTTTTAAGTTTGAAATGTTTCAGAAGTTCGAACTTTGGATATTTAAAGATGTGAGGGATCATAAACGTCCTAAATTACGAAGTACGAACTTATTAATCGTCTTTAACAGAGATTAACTTAATTAATTAAGATTTGATATTTCAGGATTTTACCGCTTCATGGAATTGAAAGTTAGTTCCTTGTTATATTCCCGAAAGGCTATTACCCGTAGTGATGTGTTGAAGATAATGACATTTTAGATGACGTGTCAAGGCTAGGGGGTGCCAAGTGTTAATTAGAATCATGTGAATCTTTAGATGAAAATCTTGGATAAAGGTGCCACGTGTTGACTCAGGGAAGATTTAAAACGTACATGTGTACCATGACTCATGTCTTTCAAAAGTTGGTGAAAAAGTGATAATGAATATATTTGGGTTTCGGGATTTTTAAAGTTGTGACTTATTGAAATGTCTGAAGCGTGAAGCTCTAAAGTGGCCTCTAGCGACTTATCTCTTTAACCATTTGGAATCTCCACAAATCTGAAGATATTTAGGATCATTCATTTAGATGGAAGACTTCATCAACGACGTATATCATGCAAGTCTTATTCTTATTTAACTAGGAATGAAATTTATTTAAAGTCCAAAAGTTTAGAAATATATATGTTTCAACATGGGCTCCATCTGGGGATCACGTCTCCCTACGAGGCATGGAAGAACAGTAGACTAAGTTCCTTCATTAGGTAAATGGAGTCATTGTTGTGTTCCTAGGGAACAAATTTGGTAAAATTATACAGAGAAAAATCAGACTTCAGTCATGTCTCAGAAAAATTTCAAAACACAATCAATTACTGATCTAGAGTTAGGCTATTAATAAGTTTCCTTTTTCTGAAACTGATTCAATATTTTCTTAAGATAATAAAAAAACTTTAACTGAACTATCATACTTCGGTCGATTTTGTTCACTTCAAGGAAAAGTAATTTTAATGATTTATTCAGGGAATCCCTGGTCGATATAGGATGCAAATATTATCAGAAAGAGAACTAGCTACCAGAGTATGTTTATACATGTATGACAACCTTACAGATATCATAGATATTTCTTCACTGCCAATGAGCCTGTTCAGTACCCCAGTGAAGTTATCTACATCTCCCATTGAATTTCCTTTCACCACTTCAAATAACATTTTTTCATTTTATTTGAGATGAGGGCAATCATTTTATGAATTTCCTTTCATCATCTCTTTTGGACAAAATTGGGGCAATCAATTTTATGAATTTCCTTTCACCATTTGCCTTGGACTAGATGGGGGCAATCAATTTATGAATTTCCTTTCACCATCTATCTTATATGTTTTATATATTTTTGAAGTGGGGGAAATCAACTTGTATGTGTCATACATGGATGATATATGCCTAATATTTGACAATGAAGGCTTGTCATTGTACTCTGAGCTAGATCTCTCTCGATCTTCAATACATATTTTCCTATAGGGAATATTTTATTGGGAACTTTTATTTTCCGAGGATTTTCCTTGAGAAGGTTTATCAGTAAAAATATGATAGAAGAGATAAATTTATTAGGGTTAGCCTAGACATACTTTCTTTAAGTTGGAATCAAAAGAATATAAATACTTTCGCCTAGTCTTGTTTTAAAGACACGTTTTTAGGTTTTCAAAGTCAGGGAGAAATATTTTCTTTCTATGAAGATTTAAGGACAGGTTATGAAGATTTAAAGACAGGTAATGAAAATCAAAATAGAGTAAAACTTCAGAGATAGGAAAAGTGAAATAGAACGAGGGATGAGAGGGTTTGGCATAAGAGAATCTCACTTCCACACAGTCCTATTTTCAATTACCAACTTCTCTTCTTTCTATTTTTATCTCATTTTATTTTTATTTGGAGGTTTTCAGATCTATACTTTTCCGATATTTGATCAGGTGATCATTTTTACATGAGTAGAACTATGCTAAGATTCAATGAGATTTATTTTAGAATTTTAGATTGAAAAATAAGAATAGAAGTTCATACCTTGGATTTCATTTATATTTGCAACCTAGCCAATTATTAATTCATCACCTGTTTAAGAGAAAAAAAATTATTCTAAAAATTGAGTGTTGAATTCCGATATCTCCTTATTCCTCATCTAATGATAAATTTCCTACAAAAAGAAACAATCAGAGAGTTACGCAAAATAGAAATGATATACAGTACATACATTTTATTTTTTTCTTTTCGGAGTATTAAATAAAACTAGGTTTATAAAAAGTAAAATTTAGGTATCCTATGAAGGAAAATAAAGTTGCGAAAGTAAATAGAAGCGAAACTGCTATATACAATGGTACTGTGAAACATTTTTATTGCATGGAATGTTTTAGATAGCACCCGTTTATAGGGGTGTCAAAAAATTTCCCGTCGAGATTCTCTGGTAGGAATGAATTCTTACCCTCTGTAGATGCAATCCTCAACGGTTTGAACCAGAGGTGATCAAACTTATCTTGTTTACCTAGATATTTTTTCCTGACATCCCATTTCAAAACTAAATCACCAGGAAGAAATTCCCTGTCTTTCTCTTTTTTGTCAAAAAGGGATTTCATATTTTCTTGGTATTTTTTAAGTCTGACATCAACTTCAGCCCTGTTTTGTTGGACTTCGATTATTTGGTTTATTCTCCTCATTACATCATTTGGATCTTCGTTCAGGTCTTGCCACAACTTTATTACTGGAAGAGATAGATTAATAGGGAGAACAACGTCAGTTCCATAAACCATTTGGAAAGGAGACATGCCTATTGATTTCTTAGTGTCGATCTGATTTGCCCATAAGGCATACTTTAGGTGAACGTGCCAAGCCTTTCTTTTCTGCCTTAATACTTTCTTTATTATATTCATCAAGAATTTTTTGGATGATTCGTCCAACCCATTTTGCCTAAGGATAATAGGTTGTATAATGTCCCAACACAATGTTGTATTTTTGACAAAAACTTATCATTTCCATAGATTTGAATGCTTGGGTGTTGTCCGTAACTATTTTTCGGGGGAAACCAAATCTGGATAGGATGTTCTCTTCCAAAAAATTTATAACTACTGAATCTGTGGCATTTTGAGTTGGAATGGCCTCCACCCATTTTGTGAAATAATCGATAGAACTTAAAATCCACTTATATTGGGTGCTTGACTATAGGTGGATTTATCT
This sequence comes from Picea glauca, assembly GCA_000966675.3. Classification (NCBI taxonomy): domain Eukaryota; kingdom Viridiplantae; phylum Streptophyta; class Pinopsida; order Pinales; family Pinaceae; genus Picea; species Picea glauca. The sequence goes on along the minus strand of JZKD02S2251696.1, from coordinate 385,204 downwards.
TATGAAGTCTAGGCCCCATTGTTGAAAAGGAATCTCTGTATTGACTGGGACCAAAGGTAATGCAAGGATATTTTTCTTGCTAGAGAACAGTTGGAAAGGGTTGTAGGCTCTAACTTTAACATTGACATCGGTAAATATCTTTGGCCAATAATATCCAGCACTTAGAATATTGTAGGTCATGGACCTCCAGGCATGATCTGCTCCATACACTCATTTGGGAAATTCATTTATGACATCCTCTATATCAGATTCTGTTAGACAACGTAGTAAGAAACCTAGAGGATCTTTCCAATACAGTTGTCCTTTGATGATATAGTATTTAACTATGTGTAGTTTCAACATTATTTCTTTTGATGGAGTCATATCGCTTGGACATTGAAGGGCAAGGAGATATGAAATGATATCGTGATACCAGTCATAGGAAGAAAATTTATCCTCGATATGGACTCTAGGGGTTTGATCATCAAGTTCTCCTATGTATGGAATAGGTCCATGTGATTCCAGATGATTTATCCCAAGTTCTCTAAAATTTGAATCTGCTAATATCTTTGCCAAACCCTGAACTTTGACCAGCTTGGTCAGTTTTACTTCTAGATCGAATTCCTGAATTTTGGCTAACCACTGACCTCTTCTACCATCACTGTCTGGTTGTACCAATATATCTTTAGAAGAGCTTGTTGGCACATAAGAAATTATTCTGGAGTGTGGTACATATGTCCTGAAAGATTTGAGATCTTTCACCATAGCATAGGCTTCATTTTCCAGTATATTGTATCTTAATTTGGCATCTATGAGACTTTTACTGAAAAACGTAATCGATTGCTAGAAACCTTCTTCATTATTTTGGAGAAGTACTGATGTGATAGTATGTTCCGATGCAAAAGAAAATATCAGGAATTCCTTAGTATAGTGAGGACTAGATAATATTGGAGCTTCACTTATAGATTTCTTAACTTTCTCGAATGATGCTTTAGCTTCGGAATTCCATTTGATTTCATTGTCTTTCTTCAGCATATCTGTGATTAATCTAACAATTTCAACAAAGTTAGGGATAAACCTTCTCAAAAAAACTATTTTACATAAAAAAGTCTAGATTTCTTTTTTATTTTTAGGAATGTTTACTGTGTCAATAGCCTCGATTCGCTTGGGATCAACCTTTACTCCATATTTCAAAACCATATGACCTAGAAGTATTCCATCTTTCAAAACCATATGACTTTTTAGGGTTTAGAGACAAACCAAATTTTTGACATTTCTCAAAAGTTTGTTTGAGATGAAACAGATGTTCTGCATCAGAATTTGAGAAGATTGTTAGATCATCTAAGTAAATAATGACAAATTTATCTCTCTCACTGATGAAAGCTATATCCATTTCTCTTCGGAAGGTGGCCCCTACATTCATCAAACCAAATGACATTTTATCATACATGAAATTTCCCCACGGAGTAGTGAATAAAGTTTTTTCTTTATCATCTGCGTGGACAACAATTTGGTTATAACCTAAGAAGTCATCAATCATCGACATTTTGTTTTCTCCAACTAATTTTTCCAGGACATGATCCATTTTTCTCAGTGGGTAGTTATCTTTTAGGGATGACCGATTTAAATTTCTGAAATCCACACAAAGCCTAATTTCTCTACTTTTCTTTCTAATGGGTACCAGATTTGCTACTCATTCAGAATACCTAAGTGGGACAATAATATTTGCGTCAAGAAGCTTCTTTACTTCTCTTTATATTACAGGTAAGAGGATAGGGTTTATCTGTCTTAGCTTTTGTCTAAAAGTTTTGATACCATGTTTCAAAGGAATCTTATGTTCAATCACAGAGGTATCATAAGTTTTTAAATCATCATAGGAACAGGCAAATACGTCTTTGTATTGTTTAATAAATTTGACATATTTGTTTTTCTCCTGAACTAGAAGGTATTTAGATAACTTGACTATCTTAGGTTCTTCTTTAGTTCCTAGGTCACAGTCTTCAACCTCCTCGGGTTGAGTCCGTAGGGTAGATTTCAAGGGTATGTCATCTTTGTCAAACAACCTCTCTAAGGGTATCAGTCCTCTATGGATCTGATTGTTCTTAAGTACAAGCATTTAATGATTCGTGATCTTATATTGGAACTTTTTAGGCTCTTCACCTTCTTGCATGATCCAGATAGGATCGTTCTGGTTCTCTTGATCTATATGAGTCTCGGAGAATTCATCGACCATTTCTAGAAATTTTTTAATCTGATCGTCATCTTCAAAGATCTGCCAATGTTTCACATTATTTGGGATTGAAGGTTTTTGCCTCATTTCTATATGATAATTTAGTTTTAGGATAGTAGGAGGCATAAAAGTTGCAACATCTTTGGCCAAGGAGTTTTCCTGTTGATTTTCCATTCTGGGAATGTTATGAATGTTAAATGATGAGAAGAAATTCTCAATTAGATCCCAAGCACAATTTCTATATGACCTTAGCCTTGGATGTTTTTCTTGATATTTCTGCATTATTTGTTTTACAATAAGTTCTGCATCACCATAAAATATTAGATTTTCAATTTTTTGTTTCCTGGCAGCCTCTAATCCGAACACCAAAGCTTCGTACTCAAACACATTATTAGTATAATCAATTTCCCACTGTAACCTATATGAAAATGGAATGACATATTCATATTCAAGTGCAACAAATAACACTCCTACCCCTACCCCTTTGCAGGATGAAGCGCCATCAAAAAACATTTTCCATACTCCTCTGTTATTTACACTTTTCTGTGTTTTTTCTATTTTTTTGTTTTCCTCTTCTATACAGTCATCACAATCAACGTCTAATGATAAAATACAATTTCCTAGATCCTGATCGACAACATATACTGGATAGTTGTTTGGGTTTTAAGGGTCACTTATAGTATATGCCAATCTAGTCTCTTTGTATAGTCGAGTAAATTGTCCACCAAAAATCGCGATCGCAACGTATGTCATGTCCACTTGAAGTGATCCACCAAGTTTTGCGCCCTAAGACCTAGATAAAAGCATGCCATACTTGACAGGGATGCCAAAAATGAATACATCCATAAGAATACTCTTTACAGGAATCTGTGTAATATTCACTACCAGATCTTTGATCATGCTCAGATACTAACCTTTCTGGAATCAAAAGAATATAAGTCCTGATAAGGTCTAATGATTTCAAGGCCCAAATTTTCCATGAAAACTTTAGGCATTAAGTTGTGAGAGGCCCCAAAATATAACATGAAATTATGAAGTAAATGATCATGCACAATTAAGGTAATATAAAAAGGAGCTACATAATCCTTAGCATTTCCAATGTGCATACCAAACATAATCGTAGGATTTTCATCTTGTAAATTTATTACATCTGCATCAGAAAAATTAATCATTTTAGCAATTTCTTTTTGGTAAATTTGATTCTTAGAGAGCTCAACCAAAGGCATGGGGATTTTAATTTTATTTATTTCATTTTATAAACTAAAACCTTCAGTTTCTTTTTTTCTTTCTATGGTTGTAGCTTGTGCTTCATTAGTATCTGTTTTCTTGGTTTGTGTTGTTGGAGTTACTTCACACACACCTAGGATTTATTTTTCCTAAGTTTATTCCTTATTTATTATTAATAATTAGTCATTATCCAATATCCTATATTTTAGGGGAGAATATTCCACCTAGAGAATATTCTCTTTCAGTTGACACTTCAGTTTGACTAGTTGAGTTGAGTTTAGATGTTGCATTGGGATCATCACCATGCAACATTGGGATCATCACCATGAAACATTGGGATAATCACCATCATAATTCAAACTTGCCTTGGTATCATCACCATAGTGGTGCATTAGCCTTGATTCCATGAGTTAACTCCTGACTACTCTATGTTTAGTTAGTTAACTGAAGACTAGTTGACTAGTTAACTCAACTAGGTGGCAATTCACTCCCATAACTGGCTGAGATACTAGAATAGGTGGCACTTCACTCCTGTAATTGATGGTGTGTGGTGCATTGGTTCACCACTATGGTGCATTGGTTCACCTCAATTCGAACTCATTGAGATATATAGAGTATATAATGTGTAAAGTATTCATTATTCATAACGGTTAATGAAAATTCTTCCATTCTTTCTCTCCTTCTTATTCTTTCTCCAATTCTGTCTGAAAATGTGTGTATTATTGTTTATATAGATCTATTTTGTGTAGTATGAACACATTTACATGGTATCAGAGCCGATGGACTGCTAAGAAAAAGATACACCAAAATTGTCTACAGGTACAAAAGATTGAAGACAATGGAAAGATGGAATTCCAAAAAGAATTCATTCTTACACCTTACAACTATTTTGCATGGAAGGAGAAAATAACCATACATCTCCAATCCAGAGGGTTTTACAGGTTAACCATGAATACATATACAAAGACGACATTAGCCATAGAAAAATCCAAGTACTTAAATCGCATGGATGAGGCACTCGGAACAATTTGCAGTTTTATTTCTCCTGATCTCCTTTTTCACATATCTTTCTGTAAGACTCCCAATGAAGCCTGGAAAATCTTGGAAAGGATATTTGGAAAATAGGATGAGATTAGGGGACACATGCTAGAGGTGGAGCTACTCACATTGGATCCAAAAAAATTCAAAAATATCCAAGATTGCTTTACAAAATTCAATGATTTATTGTCGCAACTCAAAGCTTGCGAGGCTGATAAATCAATGAAGGAGAAACAAATGGTTCTCACAATTCTCTCCAAGATTGGTCCTAAATTATTTGTATTCGTATCTACATTCCATACTTTCATATTTTCCTCTGGAGCCACCTGGAAGATGCCTTCTCTTGAGGACTTTATCAAATCCTTGACATGAGAGAAAACCGAGCTCATCAATATGGGCACAATCAAAGGCCCAAGGGTGCATGCACTCACTGTGCATGATGGTAGACACAAATATCAGAAATCTAAATATAAATATAAGCACAAATCTCATACATATACGAAGAAGGAAGGGTACAAAAAAACCTTCACCGATGCATTAAGATCGAAAGAAGAAAAGGGAAGAAAATGAGAGAAATGCACATATTTTCACAAAGGATTCCATTCAGAATCCACATGCATGAAAAAAAAAATATATCAGATGTCTCAGATACTTCAGAAAAACAACCTTGGAGATCGCATCCCCAAGGGTGCAAAGAAGAAGAAGAAGCTAGAAGATCTGAATTCCAGGAAAGGCAATTCTAGCCATGCCTTGATTGCCATCAACTCCTCCCCCGATGCTTGGATCATATATTTAGGAGCATCACATCACATGGATACCTCAGAAGAAGTATATTCTTCTTTGGATGCATGGAAAGTTCCTTCCATTCTGATGGGGGAACTCTTCTGTCGAAGTCACCGGCAAAGGAAGGATTAAACTCACCAATGAAAGTTTTGAGAATGTGCTGCATGTTCCCAAGCTTTCTATCAACCTTTTCTCCATGTATCAGATGATGAATTCCGGCATTGGAAAGAAATTCCTATTCACACCAAATTTCGTGGACATCTATGACATGAAAAATAGCTCTAGGGTTGCTACCAGTGAGGTAAATCATCAATCTAGATTGTATACATTTTCCTAATTCATTGAACCTAATTTTGCTTTACTGCGTACTCATGTTGATGAAAGTAGTAGGATATGGCACGGAAGGTTTGGACATTTGAATTTTAGATACATGCAACAACTTAGCAAGCACAGATTAGTTGATGGTCTACCAGAAATCCATTTCTCAAGGGGAGTATGTGAGGGATGTGTTCTCGGGAAACACCCTCAAGAGAAATTCAACAAAGGAAAGTCTCAGGGAGCTTTCACACCTTTAGATCTGATCCACAATGACTTTAAGGGTCCTTTTCTTCATCCATCCATCAGCAAAGCGAGGTTTTTTCTCATTTTTTTTATGATTTCTCACATTTTACTTGGATCTACTTTCTCAGGAAAAAATCTAAGGTCTTTCAACACCTCAAAGATTTCAAAGCCTTGTTTGAGACACAGTCCAAAAATACAATCAAATTCCTCCGAGCTGATAATGGGTGAGAGTATGTAAATCATGAGATCCATAATCTTTACCATGAGGCAGGGATTCAATTGCAACATTTAGTTCCCTATACTTCGTAGAAAAATGGAGTTACTGAGCAGAAAAAATCGATCTCTAAAGGAGATGGCATCTTACATGTTGCATGCAAAGTCACTACCACAGAGACTATGGGTTGAAGCACTTAACTATGCAACATACATCCAAAATAGATTTCCTCATAAATCTATCAAGGATAAGACCCCCTACGAGGCTTGGAGTATCCTCAAACCAGAAGTGGCCCACTTTCACATTTTTGGTTCACATGCATGGGCCCAGATTCACTCTGAAAAGAGGAATCCACTTAGCACTGATTTCATTTTTGTTGGATACCCTAATGGTGTGAAGGGATATCGTCTTATTGATCTTTCCTCAGACAGATTCATCATTGATCACAGTGTCCAATTTGAGGAAAGTGTCTCGCATGTACCTCAACAAACGCATGCAGAAAACTTCACTCTTCCACCTGTCTGAGATGATGAGCATGCACATGCCGACTCTTCTTCAGACGAGAGTTCTGATTCAAAGGAATCAGAGGATTCAGAGTCAGAGTCAGATTTAGCATAGTCATATACAGAGTCAGAGTATCCAGATGTAGTTGCAGAGCCAGAGCAGAGGCCCAAGTGGGCACAAACTACTCTTCAGGATGCAGGGGATCTCGTAGGTGATCCAGCTGATACTAGGAGGACTCAATCTAATTTTTAGGAGCCTCATGTTACACTCACTGTCACTGAACCATTTGCTTCTAGGCATCCTTTCTTGGTTCAATATTCAGATCCACAGTCTTATGGAGAGGCTACTGGAAATACCTTTTGGGAATCTTCTGTGCAGGAGGAGTACAACTCCATCCTCGAGAACCAGACTTGGGATCTAGTTCCCCTTCCTTCTAGGAGGAAAATTATCATATGAAGATGGGTCTATAGGACCAAGAGCATAGCGGATGGACAAATCAGGAGATACAAATCCAGGCTTGTTGCCAAAGACTTTCATAAATTTCATGCTATTGACTATGATGAGACCTTCGCTCCAGTAGAGAATATGGATTCCATTTGATTGGCCCTTTTCGTTGTGGAAAACAAGGGATGGGAATTCCATCAGATGGACATGAAGAATGCATTTCTTCATGGTGATCTCTCTAAGGACATCTACATGGAGAAGCCCCATGGATTTATGCATGACTCATATTTGGCTTCTTGACTGAAGAAGTCACTTTAGGGCCTCAAGCAGGCTTCGAGGGTATGGTATGCCAAGATGGACTCCTAGCTGTTGTCACAGAACTTTGTACATTGTAAATCAGAACTGAATGTATACATGCTCATGATGGTTTATTCACTTCTACTTTTAGTTTTGTATGTCGATTATTTGTTGATCACCGGTTGCTCGACTTCAGTGATTGTTGTAGTCAAGAGGATTCTACATGACAGGTTTTTGATGATGGACATGGGTCTGCTACACTTTTTCCTTGGACTCAAGATCAGTCAAGATGCATCAGACATCAAAATGTCTCAGGCCAAGTATGCACGAGATCTCCTTGAGAGATTTCACAGGACAGACTACAAGTCTGCTCCGACTCCTTTCCTATTGGGAGTCAAACTTGAGGATGGAGGGGAGACTCCACTGGTTAACAACACACTATATAGACAGCTAGTGGGGATCTTGGTGTATCTCACACACTCTAGACCAGAACTCTCATATGTAGTTGGGGCAGTTTCCAGGTTCATGCAAGAGTTGCATGAGCTACATTGGAAAGTTGCAAAGTGTATCCTTCAATATGTACAAGGAACCATCACCTTTGGGATTCATTATGCAACAAACTCTACATTATATCTCATTGGGTTTACTTATTCTGACTGGTCTAGCGATAACATTGATTACAAGTCCACATCTGGTTACTCACTCAGTCTTGGTTTTGGGCCTATATGTTGGTCGAGCAAGAAGCAAGCTGCCATTGATCTATCATCAGCCGAGGTAGATTACAGATGGGTAGTTAACATAACCATTCAGGCTATGTGGCTACAACATTTTCTCACTGAGTTGGGCATTTAGTTTCATCGACCGATTGTCATCTTGTGTGACAACCAGAGCACTCTGAAGTTATGCAGAGATCCAATTCAGAGGCAGTAGATGAAGCACATCGAGATCCACATGCACTACATCTGGGACTTAGTACATGAGGGGTTCATCGACTTATAGTTTTGTCCTTCAACAGAACAAATGACAGACATTTTCACCAATACCTTCACTAAGCATAAATTCCATTCTCTATGAAGTCGTCTTGGAGTGAAGGACACAGTTGCCTAGAAACTGTAGTTCTTATTTTTACATACATTGTAGCTTGAGGGGGGAGTTTTCCCATGATTTTTTCCCTCTTTCCTCACTTTATTTTCAATGTATCTTTTGTACTTGGATTCCTAACATGACCTTGTTGTCAGGACCCAATCTTTATTTTCACCATAGTGATGTTCAGTGGGGGTGTTGTTGATACTGAGAGGGGAGTGAATTAGTATCAAGTACAATTTAAAAACCTTTTCCAACTTATACTTAAACCATTCAATTATATCCAATGAGCAATGAACAATAATATAAGAGTTACACCAATACACCACAATACACCATG
>JZKD02S2251696.1:348085-362920 GCA_000966675.3 Picea glauca | reverse complement strand
GAAGATTCCTCCTCTAGAATGTTCTTAGGTGATGGTAGAACTATATAAAGGGATTCAAGCAATGTAATGAGACATGAAGAGAAGTATTGTATTTGGAGCGGTAGCTCAATAGGAGGATGCCCCCTCAAAGAGGCAAGTGAACAGGAAAGGATCCCTTCCATAATAGGATCCATTGTATGGTGTTGCTCTACCTTAAGGGTTTGGTAATAATAAAGTGTGGTTTCTTCTATTTTTCTTTCTGGATCTATTGTGTATTTAGTATTTGTGGTGATTATATTTTTAGATCTATCTTGGTTCTTAACATACTTGCAGTAGTTTCGTCCCAACTTTGAGTATAAGACATGGATCTTAAATCATGTCATTGATTTCCTCAGTCGACCTCTTGTGGCTACACTCACCACTATGATCCATTTTTATGGAAATGAAGCATCTGAGTGGCCCCAACTTTATTATCAAGATCCATACTTGGCCACCACCTATTAGGTCTTGGGTACATGTGCGACTATCACTGATTTTCACATTTAGGATAGACTATTATGCCATCTAGGCCACCTCTATGTTCCTACAAGTGAGCATGCAAATATGATTTGGAAATCTCACTACAGTCAGATGGCAGGACATTTTGGCATGGAGAAAACCGTGTCCATTCTTCAGAAACATTTTTATTGGCCAAAACTTCGATAGGACACCAGCAAGTATATTTGATCTTGCATTGATTGTGCCATTTCCAAACCAACCATCAAGAATCAAGGCTTATACACCCCTCTTCCTACTCTCGAGAAGCCTTGGGAATCCATATGAATGGATTACATGTCTGGCCTTCCATCCACCAAGCAAGGAAATGACTACGTATTTGTGGTCATTGATCGGTTTTCAAAGATGGCCATCCTCACAGTCTGCAAGAAGAATATCACAGTGGAAAGTACTCCCAATCTCTTCTTCAAACGAGTGTGGGTCCATTTTGGGATACCACAAACCATCATCTCCGTCTAGGATGATAGGTTCCTTAGCACATTTTGGTCAAGTCTCTAGTCAATGTTGGACACCAAGATCACTAAATCCAATGCTTTCCACCTCCAAAGAGAGGACCAAAAAAAGGTCTTCAATCAGATGATTGTGCACATCCCATGCATGTACAACTCTAAGAATCCACGTACATGGGATGAGAGCCTCCTCTATGTTCAACACAATTATAATAGGGCTCTCCATAGCTCCACTGACCATAGCCCATTCCAGGTGGGGTGGGGATTCCAACCCTTGAGTCCCATTGATGTTGCACTACCTCTTGCCACTACACAGACAAACTCTTCCCATGTTCAGTCTTAGATCGAAAAATCCACCAAATTCATTGAGTAGATTCAGCACATCCACCAACAAGTCCAAGAGATTTTGCAGAAATCCAATGCTAAGTACAAGAAGTGCCATGATCAACACAGGGTATTGCACCAGTTTCAGGTTGGTGGCAAAGTCTGGTTACATTTGTAGAAGGAGCATCTCACAGGGCCCCATCGGATGCTCCACCCACTTTTATATGGGCCTTACACTATCACCAAGGCTATGGGTAGCAATTCTTTTAAGCTCAACACTCCACCCTTCTTTCGCCTACACCTAGTTTTCAATGTGGACCTCCTTCGGCCATATTTTCCACCATTATTGGACACCTCATAAATCGCAGAACATATGACACTAAAAGATATCAACCTTGACCACATGGAACAAGCATCCACTGATCAGATAGTGGACACATAGGTCAAGGGAACTCGCCAGCAAAGGATCCAGCCTTATCGGTTTGTTAAGGTTGAGCATCTCCTACACCAAGGCAGGTGGCTCACCTAGGGCCAAATCTAGCAAAACTTTCTTCACCTGATGGGGGAATTCAACGCAATGTAGACCATTTCTTCCTAAGAGGGAGGATTGATCTAGGTGGATATTGGTGGCCACCCACCTATTCCAACTGACTCCTCTTGTCCATTTTTAGTTCAACTTGTTCTTTTATACTTCTTTGTAATTGTGGGTTCTACACTTCTGTGGATGTCTGAATCCCTACACATGTTATAGGTGGATACTTGCAAGATACCAGATATAATAAATATGTAGAACATAAATAAAATGCTAGAAATGGCAGAATAACAGTAATATAACCAGCATAATCTCCACAAATAACACAAAAATGATATAAGAAAAACAACAGAAATAACACTTTGATTCAGAAAGAAATGTTCACTAGCCTCTTCGAGGGGAAAATCTCCAGTCAAGCAGTGCTCTGTTACAATAATCTCCAAGCTAGGGTTTTCATACCCTTGACCTTATTTATACTAAATATGTCTTTCAAGAGAAGCATCTAGAGGAAGATCCTTCTAGAAGCGGAAGCTTCTATTAGGTCTTCTTACATCCGCCTTATTCTATTTTATTGAAAGGCCTTATTAATATTGACCTTTATTACATCTGAATATATTGATCTACCTATGTCCAGGTTAGGACCCTAACATGTCCGCCCCCTTACAAATAGCCTTGTCCTCAAGGCTTGAGATGTGGAAACTACTGCAGAATGGTAGTTGGTTCCCAAGTGGCATCTGTTGGAGTCATATCTTTCCACTAGACGAGCACTTCCTTGATGATTCTCTAACATAAGTGATGCTCACGCTGGTCCAAAACTGCTTCTGGATGTAGCCAAATGGATCCTTCTTCAGCTAACTCCAGAAGGTTGGTTTGAATTTGGCACCTGGTTCCAATCACTTTCTTTAAGCATGAAACATGAAAAATAGGATGTAGCTTTGATTGACTGGGCAGAGCTAACTGATATGTGACTTGTCCCACACACTTGAGAACTATATAAGGACCATAAAATTTGGGTGCTATCTTCTGACAATGCTCAACCTTGAGGGAAGTTTACTTATATGGTTGCAGTCACAAAAACACCTGATCCCTTTCTAGAAATTGACGTTCAGAGTGACCTTGATCTGCTTGTTGCTTCATGTGATTATGTGCCATGACCAAGTTATCTTTAAGGGTACAAATAATATCCTCTCGAACTGTAAGTGTTTGGTCAACCGCCTGGACCTTCGAGGTACCCGGTAAGTATGAGAGAACTGAAGGTGGCTTCTGTCTATATACTACTTCAAAAGGAGTCATGCAAGTAGCTATATGGTTGGAAGTGTTATACCACCATTCAGCTAGGGGTAACCATTGAGTCCACTGATGTTGTTTTTCAGAGGCAAAACATCTCAGATATGTTTCCAAACACTTGTAGACAACTTCTGTTTGACCATCAGTCTAGGGATGATAAGATGAGATGAGATGAAATTGGGTGTCTTGTAGCTTAAAAAGTTCTTGCCAAAAATTGCTTGTGAAAGTTGGGTCACGATCATAAATAATAGAGTGTGGCATGCCATGAAGCGTGAAGACCTGGTACATGAAAATTTGAGCCACCGTGGATGCAATAAATGGGTGTTTAAGAGCGCATAAATGAGCATACTTGAAAAGGTGATCCACAACCACCATTATGAATGATTTATTCCTTGATTTGGGTAAGACAGTAATAAAGTCCATAGAGATATCCTTCCAAATAGCAGGTGGAATCAGAAGCGGTTGTAGTGTGCCCAGAGATTTGATTGTTTCTCCCTTGTTGCATTGACACACCTCACATTTAGCGACAAAATTATTATTTTCCTATTTCATACCATCCTAGAAAAAATAACATTTGACCCTCTCATATGTTTTGGTGAACCTTCAATGCCCCATTGTGGGTGTAGCATGAAGCTCAGAAAGTACCGTGGATTTAATCTTTGATTGTTTAATTAAATGCAAACGGACTTTGTAGTGAATCTCATCCTGGATCCAAGAGTACCCTAGGGGAGTCGGAGCCTTGATCTACAATTGCTGGATCAGATGTGAACTTTTGGGATCTTGAAGCCATTCCTAGTGCAAAGTTTGGAGCTAATTTGGTACAATGAAGGAAAGAGAAAAAATGAATCCTTCTTCTTCATATTTTTAGGACAGTGCATCCGCCATTACATTGTATTTTCCCTTCTTGTAAATGATCTCATAATCATATCCAAAGAGCTTAGTCACCCATTTTTGTTGCTCCTGGGAGGAAATGCATTGTTCCAGAAAGTACTTGAGGCTTTGATGGTCGATATTAATTTGGAAGCATTGCCCCAAGAGATAAGGGTGCCACAGATCAATGGCATGCATAATAGCCAACATTTCCTTTTCATAAATGGGTTTGCCTAGATTCCCTTCAAACAGTTGCTTGCTGGTGAAGGCCAAAGGTCGACCTCTTGCAGAAGGAAAACACTGATTCCTTTCCCTGAGGCATCACATTTGAACACAAAGGTCTTTGTGAAATAAGGAAGGGCCAGAAATGGAGTGGTGCACATGGTTGTCTTCAATGTTTGAAAATATTGAGCAGTGGTTGGAATCCAAGTGAAAGAGTTATTTTTTAGGAGAGTCATGAGAGGTGTTGAAATATTTCCATAGTTCTTAACAAACTTGTGATAATACCCTGTTAAGCTCATAAATCCATGCAATATTTTAAGATTCTTTAGGTGCAGCCAGTCTTTCATAGCTTCAATATTTTTTAGGTCCACCCTGACGCCATCCTTTCCAACCAAATGACCAAAAGCACATTTATACTGTTTCAGGAAAATTTGGTGATGAGAGAGTAGATGGAGAACTTGATACACATGAGTAAGATGGTCTATCCAGGTTTTTCTATAGATGAGGATATCATCAAAGAAAACTAAGACAAAATGACAGAGAAAGGGATGGAAGACATGATTCATGAGGCTTTGGAAGGTGGAGGGGGAATTACACAAGCCAAAGGGCATGACCAAAAACTCATAGCGGACATAATGAGTGAAAAAGGCCATCTTGGGAATGTCTACCTCTTTCATATGTATTTGGTGATAGCCTGAGCAAATATCAAGTTTAGTAAAGAATTGGGCGCCACTCAATTCATCCAAGAGGTCATCAATGACAAGAATGGGAAATTTGTCTTTAATGGTCAGTTTATTGAGGGCACAAAAGTTGGGACACATTCTCCAAGAACCTTCTTTCTTCAGGACCATGATTACAGGAGAAGAGTAAGGGCTCGTACTAGGATGGATAATGCCTTCATTAAGGAGTTCCTAGACCATTTTCTCAATTTCATTTTTGTGTGAGAAGGGGTGGCGATATCGACAGATATTGGGAGGAAGGCTTCTGGGTACAAAGGGAATGGAATGATCATGAACATCGTGGGAAGGAGGGAGTCCTTGGGGAGTGGAAAATACCATTTCATGTTTAGAAAGGAGGGCTTGGAGGTCATGTGGTACTGGGGGTGTCTCTATTTCTTGTATGGCATGGAGTTGGGCAATGACACCAAAATGACCTTTTTTGAGCAGCTTTTCCATGCGATGTGAACTAATGACCTTAGGTGAACCAACAATGATGCCTTGGAATTTATATTGGTGGACTTCCTGGTTGAATTGCATGGTTAATGCATTAAAATCCATGAGAATGGAACCCAAATTTCTTAGCCAGTCTGTACCCAACACAATGTCACAACCACCCATGTCAATAGAAAACATATGGGATTTGAGGTGGTAGTCACCGATTTGGAGACACACATTTTCACAGTGCCCTCCACTTTTCATGGAACCACCATTGGCAATCATGATTTGGAAATTGTTGACAGCATCGATGTAGAAATGAGTTTCTTGGGAAATGCGACAATGAATAAAATTATGGGTTCTTCCACTATCAACCAGAATGATGAGCTTCTGATGCTTGATGTAACCGATTAACTTGAGGGTTTGGGGAGAGGAGAAGCCAGTGAGAGAATTGAGGGAAATTATGGGTTCTACTTTGGGAGGGTCTGAGGGAGGGGTTATGTCAGTGATTTCAGGTGACTCAGACACAAGGGGAGTTTCAACATCCTCTTATGAATGTTGAATGGAGTTCACATGCAATGAGTCTAGATCCGACTTTGGAGTCCACCCATTCCTATATAACGAAGGCTATGCCATTGTATTTCTCACCTCTTGCTTATAGACTTTGGGCTCTGGTTGAGTATCCTCATCCTAAGGTATACTAATGTTAAGTTTTTACTTAGTTGTGTAATGGTATTGTTAAGTTCTTACTTTCTGTAATGTCATAAGCTGTGCAAACTTAGTTGTGTAATGGTATTGTTAGTTGTAGGTATTCTGGGTGTTAATGATTTGATCATATTATATGCCCACGTTATGTATTGATGCAGTTTAGCATTTTTTTGTATTGTTTTTTGTTTATGTTATGTATTGATATGCAGTTTAGCGTTTTTTGAGTTAAAGTGGCATTTGTTTGTTTAGAAAATTTTGCAGTAGCTGTAAGTCCTCTAAACGACCAACAACGTGAGTGGACAAGGCCCCAAAGTCAATACAGGCAACAACATTGGTTTGATCAATCCCATCAAAACCGATTGCAACTCCGAAAAACAAGCCAACAACCACGACAACCGAGGCACACAAGTCAACAACCATGGTAATGGTATTGTTACATTTTTACTTTATGTAACGTCATAAGCTGTGCAAACTTAGCTGTGTAATGGTATTGTTAGTTGTAGGAATTATATTGTTAGTTGTGTAATTAATAGGAGTAATTATATTATACCAACCTAGATGGAATATAATTGTACTTACATAGATTTTGAAATCCATGATTAAATATTTAAAATATGAGCACATTGAGCAAGGATAGACACATTATTTCTTTTAAAAGAATGAACTGATGATAAGCTTGTCTAAATCTCCTACTACAATATATTAAATTTACAAGATAACATGTTCATCCAAATGAGTTTTCTTGTATATATAGGGGATACACAACTATAAAGCAATGATAATAAACTAACAAAACTATGGTTAAAGTAATAATAACAAATGAGCATTATGGTTAGGGTCTTAACTTGCTCCTCTCATCTTCCAAAGTCACATTTTTTGTTAGCAGGTTCTTTCACTTAGTGAGGTACTCACTGATTATTACTCATGTCCAAGTTCTTTCACTTAATGAGGTACTCATTATTACTCATGTCTATAGTTTCCCTATACATGTTTCAATGCTTGTTTCACTTTCTATTATGATTTTTGCATTTTCAATATAAATTGGGATCTTGTCATCTACTACCTTCTTTAAAGAAGAAACATAAAAGAAACTCAAATCTATAGCCCATATTACCAATACTAAACAACACCTTCAAGGGATCTCTTGATGGTCAGARAAATTCTTCCAACAATMACAAGAGAGGATCTAGCTATGGAAARTCCCTATCAAACTTACTCTAGTTTAAGSTAGCGATATCGAGTAGTATGTGAGCCCAGTTGCCACCAAAAAGGGTTGGATACCATGTACRTAAAATGTATTTAATCTAAGTATTTAATATATATATRTATATATATATATATATAWWTAATATTATATCTWACTAATAKMTATCTTAAATAGCTARGAACGAATTTCTTTCCATCAGAGACAATAAGAGAAATATTTTTTGAATAAATAGTTATTCATAAAATAAGATATAAGTGTTTTTGTATCCAATAAATATCTATCACTGAAATCACCAATTCAAAAATAAATTTCATGAAAATAAAGAACACTCACAAAAGTCAACTTACAAAAATGAAAGAGATATAAAACCTTATCTTTATCATTAACAGATACACAATTTTCCAACCCTTTCTCTATCAAAAGAACTTCCTTTAACCCCCCAAAATTACACAATGCCACATTCAATTTCTATTTTCTTCTATTGTAACAACATTTACTTTCCAATCCACAATCCTTGAAAAACATCCTATGATTATGCTGATGTTTGTAGTATTGGACAGGTACTTCCCATAGATCTAAGTCATCCAAATCCTTCTACCTTAGTAATCTAATTTAATTAAAAAAATTATTAAAGTAAAGTGCTTTTATTAATTAGTTGAGTTTAATTTGATGAAATGTTAAAGTTATTAGCATTAGTGAATTAAATCTTAGCCATTGATCTCAAGTGAGGTGATATTTAATATCAAATCTCAATCATTTTGGAGATTAGGGTTAGGTCATAACTCAAGATTATAAAACCAAGTCTAGGGTGAAGGAGGGACATACTTTATATGATTTTGGAGAGAACCAAGTTCACTCTTAGGAGAAAGAAGGACTTTTGCTCAAGGGATGAATCCCAAAGGACTATGATTCAAAGAAATATTGGATAGGTGAGGAAGAAATTTCATATAGAGATCAACTCATGTCAAAGGAGAAGGGAGAATAGGGTCGGTCATAGGAAGATCCGACAAATCGGAGCCACCACAACAGGGTGGAGTTGTATGTGCTCCAAAGGTCATTGAGGGTGGAGTTGTATGTGCTCCAAAGGTCATTGAGGGTGCATATGTACTCAAGATATAGTGCAGGAAAGTGTGTATGTATATGAGCTACAGTGAGCCAGGGAACACATAAGTTTCAGAAAGTGAATGTACAAGGTCATACATACCCAACATAGTTTCTAGGGCTTGCAAGTTCTTTCTATAGTTTTCAGTATTTCTATGTGGGCCATTTCTCCAGTAAGGGAGCACCTATAAGCTTTGATATTATTCTAATTATAAGTTGATTTGAAGGGAATAAATCTTTGTGTGTTGTGTGAGATTTGGTTTCTAGTTTTGCTTCTGCTATATTTATTTCCTTCCTTAATCAACAACATAGCCCAGTTGGACTTTGGGGATGCTACAACCTTGGGAGAGGTTCCTTGAAAGTGGCCTCTTGATGAATATGCACCTGTTTCTATTGGCAGAGGTTAAGGGATGTGGGAAAAATTCTCCATCATTTCGTCCCTTTGTCCCATGAGAGCTTGTTCAAGCAATTGTTTAATTGAATCTTCTTCTCTACCTTTTTTATTTTCTTCCACCATTGAGGGTTTCTTAGTTGTGCGAGAGCGATTTTACTTAAGAGATACAAGATCGAGACCGAACTTGCTATACTTGGACCTCATCAAGGACATGCACTGAAAAATGATCAAGAGCAAATTATTCTTATAGCAGTGATCAAGATTATTTTTGGAACTAAATGGAGGAAGAGATATTAAAATGAAATACACATAAAAATTTCCAGAAACAAATAAATACAATAATATATGATTTGTATTAATGAATGAAATGTACAGAGACTGTAAAAATATAGAGTGCAAGACTCGCTAGAATGGTGGCATATTTATCTCTCAGAAGATATGTCATGACTACGCTCAGTTGCAAGAAAATGATGATTACAATGAGGCTCTCAAGGAATTTTTATGATAAACATGAACTCCAAACCCCTAGAAATCCAAAAAACCTAACCCTAGGAGATGAGGCACCAAAATTCATGTGGGCCCCATTGAGGTAAGTTAGTACATCAACTTCTCAAGGTCATAACATTTGCATACGATCTCTGGTTTAGGTGTGTGATAGCCCGTTGGAAGGGTATTTTCAATAACTACACATTATGCCATCAAAATCTAACTATATTTATAGTTTGACTATGGAAATCCAAGAAAACATTTTTAGGGCCCCAAAATGGCCCTAGAAGTATAGAAAGATGTAGTGACATGAAAACTTCCAAAATAAGCCAATTGGAATAGGTGGGCATGCACCATTATCCACTTGGATGTTGTGTAGGGATTCAGGATAGCTAGAGAAGTGAAGAAACCACAATTACAAATAAATTTCCCCATTATAGAAAAACGTGTTGAACTGAAAACTGTCAAAATGAGCCAGTTGTAATTCGGAACAAGTGGGTGGCCACCAATATCCACCTGGATCATCAAACCCAGAGCTTCTTGTTGCCAAACATTCATGGAAAAATTGATGGAAAGAATTAAGCATAAATAAATTTGAGGAATAAATTTAAGAAGTCTAATTCATAAAATCTTGGAAAGCCAAAAATGCTTCTCGCAAACTCTCCATCATTGCAAAATCTCCTGACTGTCAACCCTTTAAATATACTTCTTTTTCTCTTTTATAATATTCTCTTCATCTTCTTGAAGATTATTTAGGGTTAGGTTTAGGGTTTTATTTTCCCCTTTGTAAATGTGAACTCATATATTTGTGCCATTAAATGGAACCCACTTTAGAAGCTCAAAAAATTGTTTGAATAAACGATTTTCCAAAACTAATTCGCTGCCAAGATAGAAAATAGTCTCTACTATAGTTTAATTTTTAGGGAATTATAGTTATGATTCTATCCATGGAAACCAATTCCAAAGTTTTGTTCGTGTATCTATATTTCCTACGATCTCTCGTTTACTCTATTTGTACATCAATATCATTATGGCCTCTAGAAGATAGACAATCAATAACCATTGATTTATTCCTCACATGAATTCTCAACTCTTGATTTGATAATTCCCCCCATTTATCCCATACGCATTGGGGAATTGATCCAGGTAGATATTGGTGGTCAACTACATGTTCCACTAATTATGAATTGTTCCAAATATTGGTAGTTTTTCTATAGTTTTTCAGGTCCCAAACTTTTGGCATTGTTTTGAGGCTCTAAACGACCTTTTTTTGGTGCGACAGTGCTTAGCATGTAGCCAAAGGTAGAAGCTAGGATATTCATAATTTTTTCTTCTCGGCTAGAAATTTTTGGTGGGCTATCGATCACCTCAAATGGATATCGTATGCAGAAGTTACGATGCTAGGCTAATCAAAATGTTTTCTTCTTAGGTAGAACTTTCTAGAGGGCTACCAAGAATCTAAAATGGAGATCATATGCAAAAGTTACACCCCTAAGAAGTTGACATATCAACTAACCACATTGGAGCCCACAAACCATTTAGTGTATCATATTTTGGGGTTAGGGTTTTTGATGTTTAGGTTTTTTCATTGATTCTTTATGTTAAAAGGACTTTTCAGCCTCTTTGTAAGACACGTCTCACTATTCAAGGATAAGCTACCACCATTCTACTTCTTAGTAATATTAACTACATACATGTGGTTTAATGAAAACTATGAAGAGAAACGAATAAACATTGATTGAACCCAAGGAAATGGGAACATATCTCTTTCTCTATGTTCACATATTATATCTCTATAAAGGTCTCTCACAATGTTGATTCAGAGTTATTTTGTTGCACTGGTAATGTTTTGTGTATATGTTATCCACCATTGGTTACAACATTGGTATATTATATTTGATTATTATTTGAGAACATTTGGCATTGGCCTCTTGACAACTTAGTATGTAATTAATGCCATCCCTGTTATTGCAATAGATACTTAATGGTAACAAAAATTATATTTAATAATTAATGTAAATATCTCAACAATCCATTCGTTGCAAGATCAGTCGCACAGATCCAGAAAACAACCCATGGGAGATGAAAATAAAGATGATGGAGCAAGAGATCCTTTTAAAATGTTGCTCGAGGAAACCCTTGCATGACAAAGGAACGAAATGATGGACAACTTTGTGCATATCCTTCAACAGTTTCCCATAGGAGAAGCATCTTCATCAAGGGACCATGCAACCCCCTTCAAGGTACAAGTAAATTTTTATATTCCATTATTTGAAGGACTCATATATGTGAGTATTGTAGATAAATGGTTGAATCTGCTTGAATGGTATTTTTTGGACCACAATTTTTCTGATAGGGAAAATATTACTTTTGCACTCCTCAAGGTCGTCCCCCATGTTAAGGACTAGTGGGACACTTACTATGAACAAACAGCCATAGAAGAATCTACAATATTTGTGGCTTCCCCTACATGGTATTCCTTTCAGGATGCCATTAAATAAAAATAATACCATGTAGGAAGCTACAGGTACCAGTACACCAGATGGAC
The DNA here is from genome assembly GCA_000966675.3 of Picea glauca. Classification (NCBI taxonomy): domain Eukaryota; kingdom Viridiplantae; phylum Streptophyta; class Pinopsida; order Pinales; family Pinaceae; genus Picea; species Picea glauca. The sequence continues at coordinate 351,104 of JZKD02S2251696.1, read as the reverse complement.
CACCCTGCATTAAGAAAGGGATGAGACAGTACCAGATTTCACTAATATTTTCCATACCCTGTGCACCAAATTGGGTATCAAAGACTCTGAGGGACATCTGGTGCTCAAATACCATGGTTGTTTACTATATACATTCAAACAGAAATGGAGTTTCTCGACATCACCTCATTAGGTACAACTTATCAATACGCTGTCAAGATTGAGTAGAAATTTAAGCAGAAGAGGTGAGAGTTTGGACTTGCAAACTCATTGTTGTTCCTGAGATTAAAATTAAGTCTCAAAGAATAATGTTAGGAATTAGGAAAAATTTTAAGAGATTTTTTTTGAAAGTGTTTTTTCTACCTTAGTTGTATCAGAAAAAATCCTTAAATGAAATTAACAGTTTGACAACACATAGGTCGTATTTCATATCTGAGCCAAAATTGCAATATCGAATAGTATGAGATGAAAATACAAAACTATAAAACAGAGCATGGCATCAATTACGAAAGAGTCCTACCTTTTTTGCAGTAGAGGAAAGGAGATAGTGTAACCTTGAATAACGCCCAAAATGCAGTAATCTACACAGCAAGCAGGTCTTGATTTACTCAAAGTAAATGAAGAGGAAAAACTGCTTACTTAATAAAATATTGAGACCTTGTGATTACAGTAGTTGTTGTACTAAATTGTAACCAAACATTTATCAAGGAATACATGAAGGAATGTTGAGAAATGGAAAACAAAAGAAACACATAACCCAGATTTAACAAAACCTAGAATATATGTCTTCACTTGTATTAATACTCTATAAGGATACTTTTCTCGATTACAATCAGTAAGAAGAAGCATGAAATAAGTCTTTAATCTATGTATTTATATAAAATCATCTCAACTCAAAATGGTTGGACTTCTCATAATTCCAAAAATAGTAAATTTTACAATATGTAAAACTAAAAACTTCCGTTGGCCTTCTCCTCTGTCTCTTTGTCTGTTGGCAGAGACATTTCTTATCCTCATCCTTTAGCTTGGAAAAAACTGTCATCTGATCCTGACCTATATGAGTCATATGCATATGTTTCTCACTTGTTTCCAGATGTGTTGGCTTTCCTGTATTCAACACATTAGATGCATCTGCTCACTAAATGTACCACCAACCCAGAAGGTGAAGTTGACTCATCTGCTTCAAAAATGTATAACTTCTTTTCTATCTGGGGCAACCTTTCCTATATCTTCTTTTATGCCAAATATGTGGCCTATAATTTCATTCTTGTACTTACTATCCATTTGTTTATTTGGATAAGATCAAGTTGGTTCATTTGTTGGATGATCGTCATGGCCTCTTCTTTTCTTGTTCTAGAGTTACATTGGTTCCTTGCTAAGCCAATATTCCCTAGGGATTTAGAGATATTATTTTCCTTCAACATCAAGTAGCCCTTTTGCTAGTGAAGATATTGGTTCTAGACAAGCTTCATGTACCTCTCTAGACAATCTTTTTCTTTCGTCACCTGAATCCTCTGGGCAATTTATCAGCTCGTGTTTTAGAATATCCAACACCTGTGTCCAGGATTTCATGGTAGCTATGGCTCTCAATGAGGTGTCTAAGAGAACATTTGTGTTCGGATCTACACTCTCACCATATTCTTTAGCCATTTTCTGCGGTGCCATGATATTAATGAAATCAAAATTGTGTTACCTGTTACAGGAGAATGTGTAAGCTTATTCAGCTGGCTTAAAACTTGTTATTCTACGAGAATGAAAATATAATTCAAAATTCAATATTCTTATTCACCTTAAGTGTATTGATTTATGAATACTTTTACTAACAAAAAAATCATCTACCTTAATGAAGAAATCTTGGCAACGATCTGCAATCTATATTGAAATCATTGCCATTTTTTTGTGATTAATGCCATAAATATTGGTGGTTCATGATCGGGAACTTGGATGAAACAGGTTTGAAAATTCTCGAATCGTGAACTCGTGAGAAATTAATTATGAGATAATCTTGTTTAATATATTAATTAATCGTGTTTAACATTAAACTTTTTTAGGTATTCGGGCTTCAGGATTTTAACGAGTAGCTCAAGATAGAATCCTCGAAACTTGAAACCATGAAATGATTAATTATCGGATAATCGTTTTTAGTTTTAATTAACTCCTTTTAAGTTTGAAATGTTTCAGAAGTTTGGACTTTGGATATTTCAAGATGTGAGGGATGATAAACGTCCTAACTTACAAAGTACGAACTTATTAACCGTCTTTAACCGAGATTAACTTAATTATTTAAGATTTGATATTTCAGGATTTTACCACTTCGTGGAATTGAAAGTTAGTTCCTTGTTATATTCCCGAAAGGCTATTACCTGTAGTGATGTGTTGAAGATGACATGTCGAGGCTAGGGGGTGCCAAGTGTTAATTAGAATTATGTGAATCTTTAGATTAAAATCTCGGATAAAGGTGCCATGTGTTGACTTAAGGAAGATTTAAAACATACATGTGTACCATGACTCATGTCTTTCAAAAGTTGGTGAAAAAGTGATAATGGATATATTTGGGTTTCGGGATTTTTAAAGTTATGACTTGTTGAAATGTCTGAAGCGTGAAGCTCTGAAGTGGCCTCTAGCGACTTATCTCTTTAACCATTTGGCAGCTCCACAAATCCAAAGATATTTAGGATCATTCTGTTTGCACCCAATTCGTCACTAGGTGAGAAAATCAAGAGTTCTTACATGCCCAGTTGGGCTCTGCTAGGCATGACAGCTGTAAGGTAAAAGGTTAGAAAGAAAAACAACAAAGTTATAAACAAAAATTAAACTAAAACAAATAAAAACTAAGAGCATATGGGAAAATGAAAAATAGAGACAAATGGACCAATATCACCAATGTATAAGTTGATCTGTTGATGAAATCCAAAGGCACAAAGGAGAAAGGGGACTTGGGTCCCTTATTTCTCCAATGGAAGGCTCTTGAGGCCCTCAAAGCTTGCTCTCCTTACAATGAAAAGATGAAAATGTGGGTGAAAGAACTCCAAGCTTATTC
>JZKD02S2251696.1:296961-311220 GCA_000966675.3 Picea glauca | reverse complement strand
CACTAAAGCTTTACATCAAAGTATAGCTATTTGGGTGAAAAGATCCAAAAAGGCCACGTTGTTAGAAGCTTTTGAAGAAGCTACTCAAATTGAAAAAGACATTATTAGTCTTAAATATCCTTCTAGCAACGAAACTGAGACTGTTCCTTCTTCCAAGAAAAAGATTGAAATTCTACCCAGACCTGCACAAAACAAGACACAACCTGAAAACACTGATTTGGAAAATTTAACCAAAGTTGTACAAAAGTTATCTAAAGTCAATCCTGATCCCCAAGATAAAGAAGCCTTCCTGTACCAAATGTAAATAATGTAAATAATGATGTAAATAATGTAAATAATTCAAATAAAGTAGTTGTAGAAAATGCGAGTAAGCAACCTCAAGCTACAACTCTGAGTACTCGCAAGAATGTTCCTCCTTTTCTTTTAACTTTCGAAATCTTCAACAGAAATGTGCATAATTGTATGGTTGACTCAGGAGCATCGTCAAATGTGATGCCCTGGTCAGTCTGTCAAAAGATTAATGCTGAAGTCGAACCATCTTCCTTGAAAATCATACAGCTTGATCGAACAGATGTTAAAGTTATGGGGGATTTAAAAAATGTATTGATTATATTATCGTCTAATCCTAAGGTTCATCAAGTTATTGATATAATTGTGGTGGATATTCCAGAAGTGTATGGTATGTTTTTGAGCAGGGATTGGTCGGAGCAGCTGCATGGTTACTTCACTATGGACTGGTCTCATTTATATTATCAATTCAGTTAATGAATGACATATTTCTCTTCTTCATCAATTGAATTATTTTGTATAAGTCTTTGCATATAGGTTTACCTATTTGTGGAGGTTTATAAATCATATGATTGTTGTGATTTTTATGTCTTGTTTGTCCTATAAAAAAACTTAAAGAGCACTGCAGCTATCGTTTATGAGAAGCTTCTGGATTATTCGATGTGGGTTTCCTCTCTCCGATCAGCTTAGAAGATCATCATACATAGTACAAATCTGGAGTATTTCTCTAGGTCAGTTCGTAATTTATTTTCGTTAGTTTAGTATAATATTAGTAGTTTAGTTAGATATATGTTTAGTTAGATTTATAGTTAGAATTAGTTTATTAGGTATTTAGTTTAGTTAGTTTTGTTTTATTTCTTGTTCATAAAATCATTAAATCAACAAAAAATATCTTTTACTACCTAAGGATAGAATGCAAACGAGTTTTTCAGGTTTTATTTAAATCTGTAAATTGTAGATATTGTATATTTTGTGAATAAGTTATATTTTAGTTAGTAGTTAGATAGTTAATTAGTTAGAGTTAGTATAGTAGTAGTTAGTAGATTGTATTTGTAGAATAGTTAGTTTAGTTTAGTTTGTTTTAGTTAGATTAGTTAGTTTAGATTAGCTTTCTTTTGTTTTCTTAGGACCTTAGATCGGCTAACGGAGCTGCTAAACCCGTCAAGGTGGTTCATCCCAAACAACTTGGGTTATTAGACAACCCTGGACCAGTTCCATTCTCTCAGTGGACGGATGGTCGATTTCACCCGTCAACAAATGGTGCTAGAAGGAGGGTTGAAACTTAATTAATGGCAGGAGGTGCTCGCAAGAATCCTCCACCCCCTAATCGCTCACCTATAGTGACTAGAAGCCATTCACACGATAATATTCCCCTTTAAACAACAAATACTTCAACCGACGATCCACATATCATAGTTGAGACAACAACCCCTAATCCTACAGGTGGTGAAATACAAGATCTTGTACGCCAATCTCTTATTAAAACACATAGTGCCTTAGCCTGTTTGAGGCAACCTAACCGACCGTGGGGCCAACCTTTGGATTTCTATGATATCAGAGAAAAATTAGGTGACACTAACCTCACTGTGAATCCTTCAGATCCAAACACAAATCCTGCTGCAAGAGGATCTGGAATACCTCCTTCACCACCTCCATCATCTACTTCCTCTTCTGGAGGAGATTCCTCTGATGAAGGCGATTCCCCTTCTCAGCCTTCCACACTCACTACCCCAATGGAAAATTAGAACAACCTTGCTAGACCCTGGCTTGATCAGGATGTCATAGCCGTACCTGGAGCTCAACATCCTCTACCTAAACACCTGGAGAAATGGCTTCCCAAGTTTGATCCTGACTCAAAACAGATGGTTGAAGATCACATTAAAAAGTTTATGTTAGCCATAAGACTCCGTAGTGTCAAACATGAAGACGTTGTTTGTGGGTTGTTCCCTTATACTTTTGAGGGTAATGCATCCACATGGTAATTTTCCCAACAACCCCATACCATCGTGTCTTGGGAAACGTTTGAGTCATGCTTTTTGGAAAAGTTCGGGGATGGTAAACCTCTGGAAGTCCTAGTCATGGATCTTTCTAGCTTAAAAATGAACCCAAAAGAAAAATTTAAAGACTTTAATCAAAGATTCTTAACACTCAAAAACCGAATCCCTGCATATTCTATGCATGCTGAGAGTCTTATAATCGCTTACTACACTAAAGCTTTGCATCAAAGTATAGCTATTTGGGTTAAACGATATAAGAAAACAACATTGTTAGAAGCCTTCGAGGAGGCCAGTCAGATCGAAAAAGACATACTTAGTCTTAAAGACTCTTCTAGAAATGAAACTAAGACTATTTCTTCTTCCAAAAAGAAGATTGAGATCCTTTCCAGGCCTACTCAAAGTAAAACACAACCTCAAAACTCTTATTTGGAAAACCTAACTAAAGTTGTTCAAAAACTGTCAAATCAAGTTATAGACTTGAAAAGGTCGACCGAAGAAGCTTCTTCAAGCAAAGGGCCTTACAAACCCCTGTTTCAGAAGCCTTTTCCTACCAACCGACCTAACCCAACCACTGAAGGCCTAAATCTAGAAAGTTTGCAATGTGCCCTTCAACGATTCTAGAAGCCCAAGATAACTTGATGCCTCCTGAGATTCCTTAGGAGGTAGTTGAACAAGAGACAGTCCAAGAAGAAGAGTCTTCTCCAAACATTTTTGGACACTTCTTGGATAGCATCTTTCAAGCTAACTTCGAGACAGTTCATCCTTATAATACCAGGAGTAAGGCAACAAACAAACCTTCTACCGAAAACACTACAACTTCGCCTCCTAAGAAATATAAATCAACCAAAACTAAACAAAATAATGTAAACCCCAACTTAGATTATGATGTTGTTGAAGATATTAAAAATTTGAGGGCTAACATTTCTATTTATGAGTTGTTGAAGTTTCCATTTTTGCTACAAAAAATGTTGCAAAATATATCAGAGAATGGCAAAAATGGTAATTCCAATGGTAACAAGGTTGTGAAAAACAAATTCACCCAGAAGACTCCCTCTAAAAACCATCTTGATCCTCAAGATAAAGGGAGCCTTCCTGTAAGTAATGTAAATAATGTAAATAACGTAGATAAAGTAGCTTTAGAAACAGCGAGTAAAAAGCCACAAGCTACTACTCTTAGTACTCACAAAAATGTACCACCTTTCCTGTTAACCTTCGAGATTTTTAATAGAAACATGCAAAATTGTATGGTAGACTCAGGGGCGTCATCCAATGTGATGCCTTGGTCCATTTTCCAAAAGATTAATGCTGAATTAGAACCCTCAACTTTAAAAATCATACAACTTGATCGAACAAATGTCAAAGTTATAGGTGAACTAAAGAATGTGCTTATTAGATTATCGTCTAACCCCAAGGTTCATCAAGTTATTGATATAATTGTTGTGGATATTCTAGAAGTGTATGGTCTGTTTTTAAGCAGGGATTGGTCGGAACAAATACATGGTTATTTCACGACAGATTGGTCCCATCTATGGCTTCCAGAAAGTGGCAAGCCTAATAGAATAAAGGTGAATCGTAAGTGCTACCTTAAGTTCACGGTCACTGATTTGAACGATCCCAATGAATCGTATACACCTTCTGCTGATTCACCTGAAGTACAAGGGATGGACACCTTCTTTAGAAACTTCATGGTCGAGGTTTCACCTATCACCAATCCAGAACAACAGTCTGAGATTGCAGCATACGCATAGCCAATAGCCTCCACGCAATAGTCTCATGCACCCGACGAAAATCAAATCTGGTATCTTTATTTCAATGGGTCAAAGTCCAAAGAAGGAGCTGGTGCAAGCTGTGTCATTATCGATCCGACAGGTAACAATACATTGATAGCATGTATTTTGGAATTTGAATGTACTAACAATACTGCAGAATATGAGGCTTTACTGCAAGGTCTCAGAAAATCTTTGGATATGAACATTCAAAATTTAACCATCTTTGGCGACTCTGAAATAGTGGTTAGACAAGTAAGAGATTTTATCCACTGTCTTTCTCTGCATCTCAAAATCTACCAGTCTGAGGTATGGAACTTAATGAATAATTTTTCTACTTTCAATATAAATTCCATTCCAAGGATGAATAACTCTGAAGCAGATTTATTGGCTAATGTAGCTTCTAAACTTCTTCCTGCAGAAGGCTTGTCCCCTGACGCATTCTCAGTTGAGATGATTTTTCGGCCCTCCGTACCCGACAACATCACGAACTAGAGATTATTTGACAATGATCAGCGGATTATCAACTTTCTGCACATGGAAGAAACTTTTCAAGGCGCGGTGATAGATGAACACAGACACGATGACAATTTGCGCGATTTCATGGTAATACCTAATCCGAAAACTCTTGAAGCTCTATCGGATATGGTAAATTCGATACCCAAATTTGTAGTTAAATTAGAGAAGTTTTATGATTTTGAAGATAAATTTAAAAAGATGATCAATTGTAAAACCAATAGTTCCTCATTATCTTATGAAAAAGTAAACTTAGGAACTAAGGAAAATCCTCAGTGCATTAATCTAGGGATGGGATGTTCTCAACATGAAAAAACTGCATTTATTAAATTGTTCAAAGAATTTAAAGATGTCTTTGCATGGACGTATGATGACCTCAAAACTTTTGATCCTAATATCATACAACATGTCATCCCGATGAAGCCCCAAACCTTACCCTTTCAACAAAAACTAAGGAAGATGCACCCCAAACTTGAACCGGCCATTCAAAAAGAATTGAATAAGCTCCTAAATGCTAAGATAATTTTTCCTGTAAGGCACACTCAATGGGTTTCAAACCTTGTCCCAGTCCAGAAGAAGAATGGGGAAATCCGACTCTGCGTCGATTTTTGAAACCTTAATAGGGCGTCTGACAAAGACAACTACCCTGTCCCGCCCATGGAACAGATCCTTCAATAGGTATCTGGTTCTGAGAGGCTATCCCTACTAGATGGTTTCTCAGGGTACAACCAAATCCTGATGTCTCCACCAGACCAACTAAAAACTACCTTCCGTACTCTGTGGGGAACTTATGCTTATCGTAAAATGCCTTTTATATTGATTAACGCTGGTGCCACTTTTCAGAGAGCAATGGATATTTCTTTCCGGGGCTTAATCAATCAGTCCATCGTAGTTTACTTAGATGATGTGACTGTATTTTCTAAAAAAAAAAACAATCATCTAGCTCACTTACGAGCCGTCCTACTGCGATGTCGTAAATACGGTATCTCCTTGAACCCCAAAAAGTCCATCTTTGTAGTAGAATAGAGTAAACTCCTAGGATTCATTGTGTCTAGCAAAGGGATGATTATCGACCCTGAAAGGATGCAAGTCATCGTAAAACTTCCCCCGCCTACATCCAAAAAATCTATGCAGTATTTCTTAGGCTAGATTAAATTCGTGAGAAGATTTTTCCCCAGCTTCTCCAAAATGGTCAGGCCTTTGCAGAACCTAATCAAGAAAGACACCCAATATCGCTAGGGATCCCTAGAAAATCAAGCTTTTAATGCAATAAAGAAGGCCATAATAGATGCTCTGTCTCTCATGAGCCCAGATTTTTCTCAAGACTTTACACTCTACACTTTTGCTTCTGACCGTTCCTATGTTGTTGTCCTAACCCAAAAGAATGCCGAAAAAAATGAAGTACCCATTGCCTTTATGAGCTCCAATTTCAAAGGTGCTAAACTTAATTACCCAGCGGTAGATCGGCAAGCCTACTTTGTTTTCAAAGTAGTTAAGAATTTCCAGTCCTATCTTTTGAAGTCAAGGATGAAATTCATTGTCCCCTACCCAGTCGTGAGGAACTTGTTAGTGTAGAAGGAACTAGGAGAAAAGAGAGCCAACTGGGTCACTTCTTTGCAGGAGTATGACTTAGAAATTACCCCATCTCAGATAGTGAGAGGCCAAGTTTTATGCAAGTTAGTTGTTGATTCAACAACAGGACAGCAAGAAGAAAATGATGCGTCAAACCTAGGACAAAGCGATCCAGGTTTAGTCTGTTGCACACAAAACTCTGTCAGTCCTTGGTACGATGATATAAGATTCTACCTTGAACATGGATCAGCCCCCCGTCACCTTGACCCCGATAAAAGAAGAGCATTGAGACTAAAATCTACCTCCTTTCATCTGGTTAATGGTATCCTGTTTCGTCAGAGTTCTAATGACATACTGATGCATTGTCTTGAAAAAGACGAAGCAAAAAAAGTCTTGCTAGAGTTGCATGCAGGAGAAGCTGGTGGTCATTTTGGTGGTGACACCACTGCTCATAAATATCTAAGAGCCGGTTATTACTGGCCTACTCTTTTTAGAGATGCCCATGCCTTGTGTCGTAAATGTATCATCTATCAGAAAGCATCAGGGTGGTTACAAAAACCAGCCTTTCCTCTGCAGCCCGTTTCAGTAGATTCCCCTTTTCAGCAGTGGGGCCTTGATATCATAGGTCCAATCAACCCCCCATCCTCACAACAGAACAAGTTTATTGTGACAGCCACAGATTACTTCACTCGATGGTCTAAAGCTACTGCGTTAAGAATTGTCAACACCAGTCAGGTAATTGCCTTTCTAAATTTGAATATCATCACTCGTTTCGGTATCCCTGACTGTTTAGTTTTCGATAATGCTTCTTACTTTTCCTCTCTTGAAATGAACAAGTTCGCTTTGGAAAAATGAATTAAGCTGAAGTATTATGCTAGCTATTACCCCTAGGGCAACAGATTGGCAGAATCAACAAACAAGAACTTGATCAAAATCATCAAGAGAACGGTGGTTGAAAATCACAAAAATTGGCACAATGCGCTGTGAAATGCGTTTTGGGCTGATAGGGTAACGCCAAAAGCTGTTGTGGGTAACTCCCCCTTTTTTCTCATTTATGGCAGAGAAGCAATTCTTCCACCTCACATTCTTCTTCCTTCACTTCAGCTATCACAGAAAGTCCAATAAGAAGATTGTCCCCCTTTGGAAAACCACATTAACTCTTTGATGAAGCTAGAAGAGGTAAGAGCCCAAGCTAAATGTAAGTTATATCAACATCAACAATTGGTTAAAAGCTGGTTTGATTCTAATTCTGCTTCTGATAGGAATTTTGAAGTAGGTGATCTCGTCTTGAAGTGGGACAAACCGCATGAGGGAAAAGGTGAGCACACTAAATTTCAAAACTTATGGCTTGGACCGTTTTTAATTGCTGAAAAGTTGGGACCCAGTTCTTTTTTATTGCAGAATCTTGAAGGGAAACTTGACACCTACCCGATGAATGGCCAAGCCCTGAAGAGATACTTTGCTTAATAACTACCCTTGTATATTATGTAAATATTTTATTTTTGTTTGCATTTTCGTTTGCTTTCTGTTTTTTATTTTGATTTGAACTTATTAGTTTATGCTTTCTTGGAAAACACACATACCTGTATACTGAGCTATTCAGACAAAGACGAAAGAAATTTTCTTCGCTGAAATAACTTCTTAAAAATTTGTACAAACATCAATGCTATATTTCTGAAATTATATCTATGTTGGAAAAATCTGTTGTTTAAAAGAAGATGGTTGATTTCGATCTCTGAGTGAAGTTCGTCATGATCATCCATTATCTTTTTACGCTATCCTTTTTTTGTAAAGGAATGACTCAGAAGATGTCTCTCTACCTTAGGAAGTTGTTTTTGTAAATAAAACATCTCTGGATCTAAATAAGGGATAGTTTTAAAAATTCTAATGAGGTCTAAAAAAAAAATATGTTGAAAAATCATGATTTTCAGCACCACCCCGCTCGACTACATATCTATGAAAAAAAAAAAAAAATTATTAATAAGAGTTGTGGGAAGTGCTTGTAAACCCATCAGGATACTAAACATGTCTGCTGGCAATGGGTAAATGCATGCATGGCGCCAAGAAAACTTCTTCGGGGTACTGAACAGGCCCGCTGGCAGCGAAGCAATGTCGGGTATATGAAAATTTGCAAATAAAAAATCTCTTTAATGTCCTTTATTCTGATCCAGAACTTCTTAACAGGATACAGATGTCAGAGTGGGTTAAATGCCAACCTTGTCAAGGCTATGGATGCCTACTAGCAGCAGTGGCTATGCCAACAATATTGAATATTTTATCTTTAATATTGTGACTTACTGATCTTAAGATTGTTATCATTTTTCATATTTTGAAACACTGCTGGAATAGTTGGTTAATGATGATGTTTGTACGATTTTCTGGTTGTCATTTTTGAGTTGGAAGTATCTTTGTTGTCCTAATCTGAATTTTTTCATTTTGGCAGAGGTAACTGCTTCTACTAGTGTGTCACCATTGTTGGCAGCCAATTCATTTTTTTTATTGTCTTATAAGTTGCCTACACTAATGTTTTGCAAACATCAATTTTTCGTTGCAATTTTCAAAGAAACGACATTTTCATTTTTTGCGACATTTGCACATTTGTCTTCATTTTGTTTTCACGATTGTAAGTGTGAAAACTTTGTCTTTCGAAGTCGCATTTAAATCATTATCTGAACTATCATTATCTCTTTTGTCGATATTCCTATTGTGCTTACCTTTTATTTATCATTATACAACTAGAAAGGTCCTTTGATCGGTACTCATGCTTCGATTGATTGTGTAATTTGGTTTTATTGAGTTTGTAAGGCATTATCATTTTGGTTTGCGTTTTATTTGACCTATTTTGATCATCGTCTTATGAAATTACATAGGGGTTATGATTAAATCTTTCATATATATATCTTTTTAATATAATGCCTATGTCTATGTTTTCATAACTATTGGTTTGTTGATTATATGAAGGCCCATTGGTACATTGGTTAAACTATTGATATGAGTTGATACGTTGGCGGATGGTTAAATATGGTATTGGTTTAAATTGTATGATTGATGGTTTGAAACTTTGGCATAACGTTGATTGCGCGCGTTGGTTTATACACTCACCATTGTTTTCATTGGTCAGCCAAGTGATATGAGTGTTGAACTATGCTATGATGGGTAGAACAACTATAAGCCGGTGGTTGTACTTTGGCAATAACTATTATGCATGGCAGAGATAAGCTCCACCACCTTCGCACGCTGGCATTTATGCCTATCCATTTTTCCCGTTCACTTCTGTTAGCTCGGGTAGCTCTGCTTCTGTGTGTGTTATGATCCAAACCCTCGGCTTACCATGTGCGCGGCTCCATGGCACCAGTCGTGCGAATCGAGCCAAATGACAACCAAGCCTTGTTAATGTTTGACAATGTTTGCAAAGACCTGGAGGATAACAGATGGCTCACCTTCATGCAACGATTTGAGGGTTTTAATCTAGCTGTGGCACGACAGTTTGCCATGAGTTTCAATGGCTATAGAGACAAGGTGGGTGACATCTGGTTGGAAATCGATGAGGATTTTATCAGTTCTACTACAGGTTTACCTGCCACAGGCCAGCATTGGTTCAAAAATTGTAAGGTCGAGGAGGTGTCGTGGACACTACTGTTCCTCTCATGCAAAGTCACCTCTTGTGACAGAGGTATGGCCATATCTTCACTTAAATCACGATGGCATGATACTTTGATGGTAGTCAAATAGTTCGTGAACTGTGAAGGTTGATACGGGCTCATTTTTCTCTACCACCTATGTTTGCTAATGAATTTTATGGGATACCCGTTGAATTTACCCTTTTACTTTCAGCGCAACCTATATAAAATGTCGAAAAGTTTTAAAAGGCAGAAGGCTGACAGTAGCCTATTCCACTATGGACTTATTAAACTTATTATTGTTTATTACTTGAGTTTACATGATGATAGCTGGAGAGATTTCATCGCTCATAATGGTTTTGAGGACTCAGACCCCGTCCAGGTTGACAAACCTATGGCGACTGAGGCCAAGGGTGAGCCACCTGTGCCCTTCCATATCCTACTGCCTCCTCCTAAACCCTTGGTCAATCCTAAGGTTAACTTACCCGACGCCATAACTGATAAGTTTGAGACTATTAAAAGGCTTGTGAGTAAAAAGGCCAAGGCAAACCCTACTGCTAATGCCAAGGGTAAAAGGAATACTCAGCTTATTTCAAGGATGGCTACGAACAAACCTAAATCCTCTGTTGAGTCAAAGCCTATAATCCTTAGTGAGGATTTGAACTCTGACGTGGAATGTTTTTTAGCCAGTGAATATCCTTACTCGCAGGGTTTATGCCCCGAAGCACCTTATGATTTCGTGACAAATCTTCCCCCTCGCCTAAAAGATAATCCTAGCTACCCTGGTATTAAATTGCCTAATGAAACCCTCAACCAGATGTCCAAACCCTCGCCTGCTCTTTCAAAACCCACACAGTCTTCATGTGACCAATGCGATTTATGGTTGGAATGATACTACGTTGATGTTCCCCTACTCCAATCGAAAATTCAATCGCTGGAAGATCAAATTGTAGTGTTGACCAATCAAAGAGACAAGCTCCAAGCAACTGATAAGAAGCAGAAGACAATAGGCTCCATCCTTTTCAAGAATGTTGAATCGGCTACAGACGTTGTCAACTCCAAATTGTCGTGACCAAGCCATCTATTCACAGGTATGAATTTCGAAATTGTTCTAGTTTTGTGAATAACCAGGATCGATATAATGAATTGAAATTTGGTATTTGAATAGCTCTATTTATATTTTGAAATGGTTTTCTCATAGTGTGTTAATCCTTTATACATTTCGCTTTGCTAAAAATAAATGAAATTTCATTTTGGATATATGATTTGGTCATTCCCAGTATAGCCATTGATAGATTCTTATTGGATTTGACTGGTTTTAGTTTGGATTTGATTTGATCATTTGATGGTTTGCTTTAGACTGGATTGGTTTGTATCCGATTTGAATAGGAAATTTTTTCATGCTTAATTTATAATACGATCATTTTGGATTTGATTTCGTTATGGTTTGTATGCTTTGATTGGCAAACGATTTCAATGAGTTTTGTTGTTACGATTTTATAATATATGCTAAAACGGGAATACAATACTGTTCAATTTCAGTGTGGAAAGAATAAATCTGTTTTCATGGAAACAATACTTTTACTATAAACCTGTGTGAATGATATTCATGCCCGAATCATGGAATAGTTTCGATCCACAACATTTTTGTTAAATCCCTGCCATTTGATTCTCCTAATTGGATAGCGATATCTTTAGTTAGCTTGATCTATTTTATGAATCGCATTTGTATTAAAAAATAGATTTGATTACAACTCTATTCTCAAACGAGTTTGTTAACTCAGTTCAACTTATCTCATTCTGTTAAATTCATATGAGGAAATTCAGGGAATAATCGTTTCAAAATGCATTCAAGGAGTGATCTCGTGATGATTGTGTCTACCCCATTTGGCTAATAAAAAATGATCAGATATCTATTATGAACTCTGTTATTAATTGATTGATCCTATTACGATTTCATTTTTGGATAGTTACGAGTCAGTTATGGTTTAACTCGCTCACGACTTAGATCGTATGACAATACATTTATAATGATTTGAAAATGATCCTGTTCAATTCGATCATATCTCATGTTGATAAGACAACATAACAAGTGCTTGCGATTTGTTTTGATTATGTTGATTTCGATTGGATATGAAACGATTGCATTGCTATTCCATATGATTTTATCACCCAACTTTGTGGTAACAAACAAAACAAAGTACACGTATCTCTGTAATCAGCTGATCGATATTGGTCTTGTTTGATTTCAAAATGGAATAATGATTTCAATTTTTGATTTGTTGTCAAATAAGCTATTGGATGTTAAATTGAATTTAATTCTTTAAAAAGATATTTTTTCAATTTTAATGCTGATTCTATGTCTTATTTAGACCAGCTACAGAATCAGAGGATTCTGTAGCTAGTCTATAGAATTAGATTTTTATTGTTTTATTAATAAAAGATCCTTCTAACTTGTCTAGTTTTTACCCTTTTCAGGTAAATTCGAATTGCATGGGACTTGATGGACAGGCTAGGGAAATATTTATGTGTTTTAGTTTTATTTTAGGTTCTTAGTTTAGTTAAACTTGGGATATCTTCCACAGGGAGGTTTTACCCTGTGGAAAACTTATAAATACTTATTATTTTTGTAATAAGGATCATCCTCACTTGTGGGAGAACCAGGTTATGGAATTCTAATACAAACTGAGACAAAATTTGATGTTCTGCTACAACTTTTGCTTTTCATAATATCAATCTTTTGTTTCATGTTTATGCTTATCAATTTGCATTTGATTAGTGACTACTTTAGCTATCACAATCTTTTGCATAATGATATGAATTAATTAATGTTTCATCCATATTTGATTTCTTCCATTACTTAAAAATGAAGCAATTACTTGATTCAGTTAATGAATGACAGATTTCTCTTCTTCATCAATTGAATTATTTTGTATAAGTCTTTGCATACAAGTTTACCTAATTGTGGAGGTTTATAAATCATATGATTGTTGTGATTTTTATGTCTTGTTTGTCCTGTAAACAAAATTAAAGAGCACTGCAACTATCGTTTACGAGAAGCTTCTGGATTATTCAGTGTGGGTTTCCTCTCTCCGATCAGCTTAGAAGATCATCATACACAAGACAAATCTGGAGTATTTATCTAGGTCAGTTCATAATTTATTTCCGTTAGTTTAGTATAATATTAGTAGTTTAGTTAGATATATGTTTAGTTAGATTTATAGTTAGAATTAGTTGTTTAGTTGTTTAGTTTAGTTAGTTTTGTTTTATTTCTTGTTCATAAAATCAACAAAAAATATATTTTACTGCCTAAGGACAGAACGCAAACGAGTTTTTCAAGTTTTATTTAAATCTGTAAATTGTAGATATTGTATATTTTATGAATAAGTTATATTTCAGTTAGTAGTTAGATAGTTAATTAGTTTGAGCTAGTATAGTAGTAGTTAGTAGATTGTATTTATAGAATAGTTAGTTTAGTTTAGTTTGTTTTAGTTAGATTAGTTAGTTTAGATTAGTTTTCTTTTGTTTTCTTAGGACCTTAGATCGGCTAACGGAGCCGCTAAACCCGTCAGGGTGATTCATCCCAAACGGCTTGGGTTATTAGACAACCCCAGACCGGTTCCATTCTCTCAGTTGACGAATGGTAGATTTCCCCCATCAACAAAAGGTCCTCCCATTTTGATGGGGCACAACTCTTCTGTCGAAGTCACTGACAAAGGAAGGATTGAACTCACCAACGGAAGTTTCGAGAATGTGCTACATGTTCCCAAGATTTCTGTCAACCTTCTTTCCATGTATCAGATGATGAATTCTGGCACTGGAAAAAAATTCGTATTCACACCAAATTCCATGGACATCTACGACATGCAAACCAACTCTAGGGTTGCTACCAGTGAGGTAAATTGTCAGTCTATATTGTATACATTTTCTAAATTCATTGAACCTAATTCTGCTTTACTCCGTACTCATGTTGACGAAAGTAGTATGTTATGGCACAAAAGATTTGGACATTTGAAATTCAGATACATGCAAAAACTTAGCAAGCACAGTTTAGTTGATGGTCTACCATAAATCCATTTCTCAAGGGGAGTATGCGAGGGATGTGATCTCAGGAAACACCCTCAAGAGAAATTCGACAAAGGAAAGTCTCAACAAGCTTCCACACCTTTAGATCTGATCCACGGTGACTTTATGGGTCCTTTTCCACATCCATCCATCAACAAAGCAAGGTTTGTTCTCATTTTTTTAATGAATTCTCACATTTTACTTGGATCTACTTTCTCAGGCAAAAATCTAAGGTCTTTCAACACCTCAAAGATTTCAAAGCCTTGGTTGAGACACATTCCAAAAAGAAGATCAAAGTCCTCCGAGATTATAACAGGGGAGAGTATGTAAATCATGAGATCCATAACTTTTACCAAGAGGTAGGGATTCAAATGAAAAATTTAGTTCTCCATAATCCGCAGAAAAATTGAGTTGTTGAGCGGAAAAAACCGATCT
>JZKD02S2251696.1:267763-283578 GCA_000966675.3 Picea glauca | reverse complement strand
CTATTAGGTCTTCTTACATCCGTCTTATTCTATTTTATTGAAAGGTATTATTAATATTGACCTTTATTACATCCGAATACATTGATCTACCTATGTGCGGGTTAGGACCTTAACACATTTTTAAAATAACGAATCTCATTTTTGGAAAAAACATGGAAAATTAGACCATGAGCGAAATTTAGCCCCTAAAATCATCCATGCTTGAGATGTGGAAATTGCTGTAGAATGGTAGTTGGTTCCCAAGTGGAATCTATTGGAGTCATATCTTTCCACTGGATGAGAACTTCCTTGATGATTCTCTGATGCAGGCGATGCTCACACTGGTCCAAAATGTCTTTTGGCTATAGTGAAAAGGATCCTTCGTCAACTAACTCTAGAAGGTTGGTTTGAATTTGGCACTTGGTTCCAATCACTTTCTTTAAGCATGAAACATGAAAAGCATGATGTAGCTTCGACTGATTGGGTAGAGCTAACTGATATTTGAATTGTCCCACACACTTGAGAACTGTATAAGGACCATAAAATTTGGGCTCTAGCTTCTGAAAATTCTCGACCTTGAGGGAAGTTTTCTTATATGGTTACAGTCACAGAAACACCTAATCCCCTTCTACAAATTGACATTCAAAGTGACCTTGATCTGCTTGCTTCTTCATGCGATTTTGTGCCATGACCAATTTCTCTTTAAGGGTACAAAGAATATCCTCTTGAATTGTAAGTGTTTGGTCAACTGCCTGGACCTTCGAGGTACTCAATAAGTATGAGAGAACTGAAGGTGTCTTCTGTCCATATACTGCTTCAAAAGGAGTCATGCGAGTAGCTATATGGTAGGAAGTGTTATACCACCATTCGGCTAGGGGTAACCATTGAGCCCACTGATGTTGTTTTTCGGAGGCAAAACACCTCAGATATGTTTCCAAACACTTGTAGACAAATTCTGTTTGACCATCAGTCTGGGGATGATAAGCTGAGCTGAGATGCAATTGGGTGCCTTGTAGCTTAAATAGTTCTTGCCAAAAATTTCTTGTGAAAGTTGGGTCATGATAAGAAACAATAGAGTGTGGCATGCCATGTAGCTTGAAGACCTAGTACATGAAAATTTGAGCCACCGTGGATGCAATAAATGGGTTTTTAAGAGCACAGAAATGAGCATACTTGGAAAGGTGATCCAAAACCACCATTATGACTAATTTATTCCCCAATTTGGGTAAGCCGTTAATAAATTCCATAGAGATATCCTTCCAAATAGCAGGTTGAATTGGAAGCGATTGTAGTGTGCCCGGAGATTTGACTTTCTATCCCTTGTTGCGTTGACACACCTCACATTCAATGACAAAATTATGGATGTCCTATGTCTTACCATCCCAGAAAAAAGAACGTCTGACCCTGTCATATGTTTTGGTGAACCCTGAGTGCCCTACTGTGGGTGTAGCATGAAGCTCAAAAAGTATCGTGGATTTAAGCTTTGATTGTTTACTTAAATAGAAATGAACTTTGTAGAGAAGCTCATCCTAGATCCAAGAGTACCCTGGGGGAGCCAGAGCCTTGGTATGCAATTGTTGGATCAAATGCGAACTTTTGGGATCTTGAAGCCATTCCTGGCGCACATCTTGGAGCCAATCTGGTACAATGAAGGAAAGAGAAAAAAGGGATCCTTCTTCTTCATATTTTTTGGACAGTGCATCTGCCACTACATTGTCTTTTCGTTTCTTGTAAATGATCTCATAATCATATCCAAAGAGCTTAGTCACCCTTTTTTGTTGCTCCTGGGAGGAAAGTACTTGAGGCTTTGATGGTCGATCTTAATTTGGAAGCGTTGCCCCAAGAGATAAGGGCACCATAGATCAATGACATGCAAAATAGCCAACATTTCCTTTTCATAAATGGGTTTGCCCAGATTCCTTTCAGATAGTTTCTTGTTGGTGAAGGCCAAAGGTCGACCCTCTTGCATAAGGACAACACTAATTCCTTTCCCTAAGGCATCACATTCCAACACAAAGTTCTTTGTGAAATTAGGAAGGGCCAAAACCGGAGTGGTGCACATGGTCATCTTCAATGTTTGAAAATCTTGAGCAGCGGATGGAATCCAAGTGAAAGAGTTCTTTTTTAGGAGATCCGTGAGAGGTGCTGCAATCTTTCTGTAGTTATTAACAAACTTGCGATAATACCCTGTTAAGCTCAGAAATCCACGCAAGATTTTGAGAGTCTTTGGGTGTGGCCAGTCTTGCATAGCTTCAATATTTTTCGGGTCCACCCTGATGCTATCCTTGCCAACCAAATGACCCAAGTATTCTACTTCTGAGGCACCAAAAGCACATTTAGACTATTTCAGGAAAATTTGGTGCTGAGAGAGTAGATGGAGAAATTGATCCAAATGAGTAAGATGGTCTATCTGGGTTTTTCTATAGATGAGGATATCATCAAAGAAAACTAAGACAAAATGATAGAGAAAGGGATGGAAGACATGATTCATGAGGCTTTGGAAGGTGGAGGGGTCATTACACAAGCCAAACGGCATGACCAAAAACTCATGGTGGCCCTCATGAGTGCAAAAGGTCGTCTTGGGAATGTATGCCTCTTTCATATGTATTTGGTGATAGCCTGAGAAAAGATCAAGTTTAGTAAAGAATTGGGCACCACTCAATTCATCCAAGAGGTCATCAATGACAGGAATGGGAAATTTGTCTTTAATGGTCAGTTTATTGAGGGCACGGAAGTCAGGACACATTCTCCAACAACCTTCTTTCTTCAGAACCATGACTACAGAAGAAGAGTAAGGGATCATACTAGGATGGATAACACCTTCATTAAGGAGTTCCTAGACCATTTTCTCAATTTCATATTTTTGTGAGAAGGGGTGGCGATATGGATGGATATTGGGAGGAAGGATTACGGGTACAAGGGTGTTATAACCCTAAATTGCACCACACATGCTTACCTGGCATCATGCCAATTCATATCCTTTCTTTGCCAAAACTCTATTGAACAACTCTTTGAATATCCTCTTGTGTCAAGGCCCACGTGCCCTAACCCATTACTGCATGCGTGTGCACGTTGGCTGACTCACAACATCCCGTGTGTACCTAACAAAGCACAAAAAAAGGAAAGTTGTCGATGGGAAAAAAAGCTATGGGTTATTTAACTGAAACTCATGGCCATGCATGGACGAGGGTTCGTCCAAAACCCTAGCTCCTTCTAGCCTATAAGAGAAGGGGCAGGGGTACCATTTGGAGAAGGAAAAATATAGCAAAGAAACTCTGCCCATTTACATAATCCATTGTCCCAACCCTTTAGCCTTTCCTCATGCCAAAGGAGATTTAATGCAAAGTAGTTGAAGGACAGAAGAAGAGGAGCCCAGGATCATGTTCAAGGAGTGGTGGCCAGTCTCAAATGTTTTGTAAGTTGATTCATTTTCAGTAAAAAAAAGAATACTTTTACCATCCCAATGCATGAATTGTCTATGGTTTGATTAATTTATGCTTGATTTTTAACCCTTGAAGTATAGAGGTAGTATGCATGCATAGTTGTGGTTTGTCTTGAATGCAGGTCATCTGTGGAAGGAGCAGTGCAAGCAAGTGATCAAAGCGCAATGGAGGATCTACATCAAATGCCGGTAATAAGGTTGGTGGTCCTTTTTCATGCATTTAATGTGAAAAAAGGGGTTTAAATATTGGGTTGTAGGTAAAAAATTAGTTTCTATTTGGTCAAAATATGCATGCAAGTCTGGCCCTAGTTTGCTAGTCCTTAGGGTGTTTTTCCCAACAACAGAATTGGCAACCGTACTAGGGAAATACTCCTTAGGGTTCCTGGATTTATTTAAGTTTTTTGGGTAGTTTAAAGATTAGGTTTTTTGTTTTTCTTTTCCTGTCTTTTTCTGTAAAGTCTAAGCTAGCAGGGAGTCTGGTTTTCCATACCAACTTTCCCTGACTTCTTCTTGACTGTATTTTCCGGGACACACAGAGGTACACATAGCCTACAGAAGGCCTGCACGCGTGTACCCGCACCCTATCCTCTTACAACACACATGTGAATGCTGGCTGTAGATATAACAATAGCGTGTAGGAGTTTAGAGAACCTTAGAGGCAGTCCTCCTCTTCCCTATCAGAATCACACATTCTCAAGGGGTTTTTTGGAATAATGTCTGAGTCTTGGTTGCTTCCAGTCCTATCTCAGATTGTTTTTTCTTTGCCTTATCATTTTTCCTTGCATTTTTTGTTTTGTTGTTAGAAAGAGTCTCCAAGCCTTCAAGGGATCCTGGTGATCAATACCAGAGGCCCCTTCTTGGTCTGGTCTGTCTGTTTTCATACATTTTCTTAGAGTTTAGATATACATGTGGCCTATACAAGGTCAACCCGCATGTACACACTTGCTGTTTTAGTGACAGTCGCGTGCTTATATAGGCTACTTTTGTTTAGAGTGGGGCAGCCATCCCCTCCTTTGATAAGAAGTATTCCTCTTAGGTGTTTGAATCTAGGTCTGAACAGGTAGTAGGTTAGGATTCATCTTACCCTTAGCCTACTTTTTCTCAGTTAATAGTTGACAGAAAAATAGTAAAAATTGTTTTATGGTTTTTAGACAAGCATGAGAGTCATTGTTTTTTCAATTGCCTTTGTGTGATTCTTTACTCTAATTCTTTGCGATATGCGCTTTAAGCCAGAATTTGTTTTTCTTGGTTTTTTTCTTGTTGGTATTTTCCCATTTTTGTTTTACTAGCACTTAAATAAAATAAAAAAATATCTTTTTTATTTTCTTCTTTGGTCAAAGAGTGTGTTTCTGTATCATTAGCTAGGGAGAATTATTTTATTTCATAAGTTTTTGCAGTTTACTTAGATCATAAGTAGCTCGTAGTTGAGTGAAATTCCTTTGAGTTTGTTGTCCAAAATCTTAGAAAAGATAAAAAAAAATCTTGTTTTTGAAAAGTTGTTGAAATTTTGCATTTAGTAAAAGTCTTTTGTTTCCAGCTTTTTCATTCATTTTTTTCTTTCGTATTTACACATCATTAGTTTCACCCTCACACCCCTTGACGTAAGATAAATCCATAAAAGCAATGCTAATTTTAAAATCTACTAGAC
Source organism: Picea glauca (assembly GCA_000966675.3). Taxonomy (NCBI): domain Eukaryota; kingdom Viridiplantae; phylum Streptophyta; class Pinopsida; order Pinales; family Pinaceae; genus Picea; species Picea glauca. Next base: position 278,509 of record JZKD02S2251696.1, on the reverse strand, counting down.
TTTTATGTTTGTAGGGTTCACAAACTAGTTCAGGACTAGGGCCTTGGATTAGGTTGGAGAGGAAACTCTTCAAGGCCATTCAAAACCAAACATTAGAGTCTGAGACAGGGAGTGTCTAATTCTAGTTTCATGGAATTTATCTGGGACCCCCCTCTAACATAGGTGATAAACACGAGGTTGCATGCAGAAAGGTAGCGGAGATAACCCCTCCAAAGCCGGACCAATCGTAGTGGAGAACACATATAGAGGGCTTGTTTTGGGATTCCGTCGTTTGCATTTGCCACAGGGCTTTGTGGCTCTCAAATCCATTCAAGGTCCTCAGTTGTCTTCTGGACCATTTTCTCTTGATAGCCTTGACAATTTTTGGGCTTGATACCCTACTCATTGTGGTCTACCCGACTTTCGACTGTACCCGCTTGGTGACTGTTCGCGTGCTGGCAACCTAGTTCCCAATATTTTTAGGGACATACATGGGTGACTACGGGGGTATACCGTGGTACCTAAGACAGACATCGGGCCACACTTTGTAGAGTATACCTGGAGGGTTCTTCCATGTTCGAGTTGCACTTGCACCGGTAAGTTGCTCTAGTGTTGGTTGTTGTAACTGTTCTTACAAATAGTTTAGTGATTGCTTGACTTATCTCTTAGGGGCTTCTTTTTAGTGCGTGTTACTTTTGAATGTTTAGAATACCTTAGAATGTCTTGAATCTTCTCACACAGTGGAGGATCCCGAGCTCTGCCAGTCACGAAGGCTTCTTGGCCTGCCACCGGTTACACTGGAGCCACCCCCACCACCTTTAAGGAGGAAGCTATACCAACAAGGGTCTTTTGAAGCGACCGGGTTACAAACCTTTGTGCCCGAACAAATTCCAGAGGAATCAACCGCCACTCTTGGCTCGGTTGAAACCCAAATCATTGATATCTTGGCATCATTTATTGTACTAATCCAATTTCATGAACGCCAGATAGTGCCTCACACAGCTATGGAAACAAATGTTGTTACTTCTTCTGGGAATTCTTCTATTCCCACCACAGTTGCTACCACAGGAGAATCATCTCCTAACTTACTATCATCTGTCTGGGCCACCATGGTCTCGGCCGTAACTACATCACACAGTGGACCGAACCCATGTATGGTGGCATCCACAACCCCCTTCACACTTTGTCCGATAGGCCCTCCGTTCTCATACGGTATGCCTAGTTCGGGTACAAGTCCTGCACTAACCTACTCCACTTTACAGACTTTGGGTCTGGGGGCAGGGAGCTCTAACGCTCCTCTGCAAGGTCAACTTGGGGGAACTCCTATCCCTTTTAATGATTTTCCTTATGCAGGAGGTCATATCCCTCCTTCGTCCCCTTCGATTGGTGGTCCACATAAACAATCCGTCAGGCAGCCTACACACACTAGTTTATTTGGAGCAAGGAGTCAAGGAACACCTACGCATAGTATGTCAGTAGGTTCGACACCGTTTTCTTGGAACGAGACATTTGGTAACAACAATTTCTCATCAACCACTTTCCCGTCTGGGGGCAATCCCATTTTTGGACAATCTACTCCTGTGCAGGGTACTATTCCTGCGCAGGGGGCACATATAGCAGGACCTTGGAACTCAGAACAAGGATCCATTCCCACCTCTGGAATGTCGTTCTGGGGTAATTCTTTCCACTGTCAATGGAACCCTGGATAGACTACTATGCCTCTCCCATCAGGATCGGCATGGGGTAATCCTTCCCAAAGTCCTTCGAACATGATGCATGCCCAACACTCTATTTCCTTTATGGGAAATCAACCGATGATGTATCCACAAATACAAAATCCTTATGCTAGTCAGGGCCATGGTTTCTACCAGAATCTGGGCCAGTAGCCAAAATTTTCCTAGCAACCTGGTGCCAATCAAACTACAAGACCCTTTTTCCCAGGTTATTAGCAACAACCCAAACTACCATTCTTGGTGACTTTACACTTGCCAGATTTAACAAGGTTGTTAAACGATCCTATTTGTCACGATCCACATTGGCATCCTATGCCAACAAAGTTTCCTTCGGACATTCCAAAGTTTGAGGCCAAGCCTAATGAAGATCCAGGTGATCATGTGACTACCTTCCATATTTGGTGTTCATCTAACTCATTGAAAGATGAATTTGTATAGTTGCGATTGTTTCAACATACTCTTATTAGGAGTGTCGTGAAATGGTACATTGAGATTGATCGCTCAGGATACTCTTCTTTTGGTGAACTGGTGATGGCCTTCCTTAACCATTTCCAGTTACCTGTGAGATACGCTGCTAGCATAGAGCTGCTCGCCAATTTCGAACAGACAGCAGTGGACCATATCTCTAATCATATCCAAGAGTGGATACTTCAGAAGAGTCTAATCAAAGTACCAGTCCCACCAGCATTCTTGCTTGAGTGGTTCCTTAAGTCTTTGGTCCCACAGTTATCCAAAGACGTCGCAACTTATGGATTTTTCTCCGAGGAAGATGCCATCATGAGGGATCAATAGTTTGATCTCATCTACTCTCAGTCTGGTTTATTATACAACATCTTACTAGATGTGCCACATTTGATACTGGATAAAACTAGACAGAGAGTTGGACCACATGCCGATGGTATTGTTGGTTCAACACAAACCAAGCCCGCTGAGCAATTGCTAAATAGTTGCAACAGTTATCCATACAACACACAGTGGCCAACCACACTACTACTTTGGCTACTCCGCCTACCCAAACATCAGAAGTACACTCTGTGTAATTGACTAACCCAAAGGCCACCCAACAGCCTGAAGGGAAGAAAAAACAACGAAAGAAGGGCAAGGGGGATAAAAAAATCATTGATAATGTTGGCAGGGACACCACGGAAAAATGAAAGGTGAGGTATCCATGAAACTTGTGCATGGAAGACCACCCAACCCATCTTTTTCCTTGACTTGCAGAGACCCAAAATTTTGTCACACAGCAACAACAAGAAGTGTTGACTAATCCTTTTCAACATGGGCAAAATTTAACTCAAGCCTCTACAAGCACAGAAGGGGACAACCAAGACACCTTCCCTCCTCCAAACAATCCCTCATCCATGAACGTATATATGGTTAGGGGTGATGCTTTCATAACAACTAGAGTGCATGACTATAGTAAACCAAGCGCTTCTGAGAAGGGTAAACAAGTTGATCTCCCATCTCTTCCTCTACAAATGGAGAAGACATTGGGAGAAACAATGACACACATTCCAAAGGGTGCATTTAAAAAAGCTTCTCACAACCCAAATGCAAGGGCCGCTCATAATTACTCTATGGTGGAAGATTTATCACAAACCCCTTGTGCGATGTCTGCCTTGGAGGTCCTCCAAAGCTGCCCTGCTCAGAGGAAATCCTTGTTAAACTCTTTGGGCTCTATTGAGACTTGTAATATGGGTACCATCATGTTAGATACAACCAACTTAAAACCTCGTCTACCTTACCACGTAGAATTTCAGATAGTAGTTGCTCACCCCATGAAAACTTTTACACGAAATATCTTCTGCAGGATGGTCAACGAGGGTGCCTCGACATGCGTTATGTCATTAGCATGTTGGAAGTCCATTGGCCAGCCCGCTTTGTCTCCATCACCTACTCTCCTTACTACTTTCGATGGTCATTCTTTTCGACCACATGGCATCATTCCTTCGTTCCCTGTGTAGTTAGGAGGGAAAACCATGTGTGTCGAAGTAGAGGTAGTCGATGCTCCCCTCGACTATAACCTCTTGTTAGGACAGAGTTGGACTTATTTTATGCAAGCTCTGGTTGCTACAGTTTTTCGAGTCTTGTTGTTTCCACATGAGGGTCGGATAGTGACCATCTATCAACTGTCTTTCTCCAGACCTGACCCAAATTTGGGGGCATCCACGGTCCCCATGATTGATAATCCTCAACCAAGTATTGTCAATGTAGGAGTTGGTTTGTGCCCATCTTTGATGGGTACCTTCGATTATCCACCTCCTCAAAGCGATATCAAATTTATATCTAATCACCATAAGGTTGAGATTTTTCAAGTTTCATTGTTCCACACGACTTACTTTGAGGATCCTTGGATTCTTCCTTCCCCATCAGCCCCGATGGATGAGACAGGGCACCCCGGCATGTCCATTCCCTTGTCTGTTGCTGAGGTAGCGTACTCTTTAGTCCAGCAAGCCTCAGCTAACCCTGATCCAACTCCTACACAAGAGTTAGATCTAATTCTAGAGCCTATTTGGGCTCAGGGTTCTCTCACTAACGTCGATTTGTTAGACTTAGTCTTACCTTCTGACGAAGCAGTAATCAAAGCAATGACTAGTCCGGACAAACCTTGGGAATATCTTCATCACAGATCATATTTCCTCCCAGAGTTAAGATGAATCGAAGCAAGAGAATTCACCATTACCATGACGGGAGATCAACGATGTCCTATTAATCTCTTAACTACAAAGGAAATTTATGTTGAGGGTAATATGGAGACTATCGTTGAAACTATACCCATCAACATCTCCCGAAACCCTGACATCATGGAAAATGTCTTCATTGGAGTGGATTGTTCCCCCGAAGAGATTCAAATTTACACGGATATTTTCAAAGAATTTTGCGACGTTTTTGCCTGGTCTTATGAGGAAATGCTAGGTATTGATCCAAAAATAGTTGAACATGAAATCAAAACGTATCCTAATGCCAAGCCTATTCGACAAAAACTTCATCCAGTCAATCCTAAGAAAGAGACAGCCATCAAGATTGAGGTTGAGAAATTTCTAAAGGTAGGTTTCATTTATCCTATTCATTTGACTCAATGGGTGTCAAACCCTGTGCCAGTCAATAAAAAACAAGGCACGATTCATGTATGTACCAATTTCCGTGATTTGAACAACGCATGTCCCAAAGATAATTTTCCAACACCATTCATTGACCATATCATTGATGAATGTGTCGGTTGTGAAGGATTTTCATTCATGGATGGTTTTTCAGGATATAATCAAATCCAAATCAAACCAGAGGACCAACATAAAATGACATTCATTTGTCCATGGGGTACATTCACATATCGTAAGATGCCTTTTGGCCTTAAAAATGTTGGAGCCACATTCCAACGGGCCATGTCTTTTTCTTTTCATGACCTCAAACATATAGTCGAGGCCTATCAAGATGATTTAGCATCACGCTCTCGCAAGAACACGAATCATCACATGCACCTTAGACTAATATTCAAACGTTGTCGCTACTTCAAGATTCACTTGAATCCAAACAAGTGCAGCTTCTGCATAACGTCTGAACGTTTGTTAGGTTTCATTGTATCAACAACAGGGATCATGGTTGATCCTCTTAAGGTGGAGGCAATAATCCAGTTGCCCCCCCCACGCACAATCTTACAACTTCAAAGTCTGCAAGCCAAGGAGAACTTCTTACAATGCTTCATCGCCAACTATGCCAAAATCACCAAGGGATTTATGCGTTTACTAAAAAAAGACGTTCCTTTTTTCTAGGATGAAGCCGCTCAATGCTCTTTCGACGCATTAAAACATGCCCTCACAACCGCACCTCTTCTACGGACACCTAACTATAAAAAATATTTCTTATTATATCTAGCTACCGCAGAGTCAACCATAGGCATGGTTTTAGTTCAGGAAGACAATTCATTTTCAGAATACGTGATCTATTACCTAATACGAGGCCTCGTAGGACCGGAACTCAATTATTCGCATATCGAAAAACTTGCGTTGGCAGTAGTTCATGCTGTTCAATGGTTCTATCACTATGTTCTATTTCGCAAGACCACCGTCATTGCTATTGTGAATCCATTCCAGTAAATGTTGACATGATGAGTTATAGGCGGAAAAATCAGTAGATGGATAGTCATCCTACAGGAATTTGACTTAGACTTTGTTTTACCAAATTCCAAGATGTCATTGGTCTTCGCAAAGATTATTTCAGAACTTTTGGTTGAGTCAGGTGACGTTGTGCCTGAGGAATCGCCTATCCAGGGGGATATGTTTTTGATTACATATTTAGACCCCTGGTATGGAGATATACTTATCTATCTCTAGACTTTGAAATACCCCACCTCTTCTTCCCATGACAAGCGTCGGTGGATATGCCATTAGGCTAAGAATTATCTCATACTCGATGATATGTTGTATCGGAGAGGTGTAGACTACATATTGCATCGATGTCTCACTCATTAAGAGGCCATCATAGTGCTCAAAGATTTCCATACTGGAGCTTGTGGTGGTCATTCATCTAGGTTGGCAACAACCCAAAAGATTCTACGAGCAGGTTACTTCTGGCCGACATTTATCAAAGACTGTATCGAATCGGTCAAGAAGTGCCATCCATGCCAAATCTTCTCTCAGAAGATGAGGGAACATCCTGATCCTATGTTCCCTGTCATCACAGTTGGTCCCTTCACTAAGTGGGGGATTGATTACACTACATGCAACCCCCCGTCTCTAAAATTGGCAGTAGACACTTCTCCACTTGAAGAACGGTTAGTACACCTTGAGCAGCTCGATGAGCAGTGTCGTGATGCAGCCCTGGCCAATGAGGCTCACAAACATAAGGTCAAGTGTCAATATGATAGGTCCGTTTGTCCTCTGATTTTATCTAACGACGACCTTGTCCTGGTCTACGACCAAGACAAGGACCCCCTGGGGGCAGTAAAGTTTAAACCCATGTTGTTCAGACCCTTCATTATAAAAGAAGTATTAAAAAAGCATGCTTATTGTTTGGTTGATTTTGAAGGGAATGCTTTGGTGGAGCCTAGAAATGGGCTCTACCTCAAGAAGTATTACTCATAGACAAGTCACTGTGAGTAACTTTTGGTAACATATGTATAGTCTTTGTACTATTACTTTTTAAGTTTCTTTTAAAGTGTTATGGACGTGTCATTGATGTTATCTTTCATCAATATGATAGATTTCAAGTGAGTCTGAGGTGTTCGTTGGGTATGCAGATGGTGCTAGTCGACACACACGGAGGCTTGCCTCCGCAGCTTGGGTAATCTTTACACCTCAGGGTCAGTTGTTATCTTCCAGAGGTATATGCTTAGGTGACTATTGGAAATATTGTCATTGATGGCAAAGACTAAGGCAAAGGAAGCAAAAGATATTTCATGTAATAAAATCAGTGTATAGTTGAGCTTTGGATGGGCGTGTATGATCGCTGAAGAGGGTCGTCAATAACCGTCAGATCTACAGAAGCTGCGAGGAAGATAAGCCATCGGGAGATCAGAGTTCTCAATGTCGTGAGAACTGGGACATTAAAAATCCTAAAATCCCGACATAGTTGGGACCGTCCATTTGGAAGGACGCGTGGCAGCGATCGGGCACCACCGGGAGAAAGGCTTCATTAGAGAATCGAGAATCGGATTTTCGTGAGTCCTGTGAACAATTGCATCACACATCGCGAAATCGTGATATGCGATTTCACGATAAGGCAGATAGTATGTGGGCCACCCTGGAGGACAGGTGGCAGGTGCTTCATCGAAGAATCGGGAATCAGAGTTTCGCGAGTCCCATGAACAAGTGCATCAGACATCGCGAAATCGTGATATGCGATTTCCCGATAAGGCAGATAGCGTGTGGGCCACCCTAGAGGACAGGTGGTAGGTTAAAGGGCCATCGGAGGACCAGCGTATCGGGAATCAACAAATCGGTATTCCCGTGAACAAAGGATCAGGGAGGAAACCCCGACGCGGAATCTGAACTGTCCATTCGGTGGGACGCGTGTCAGGAGCACGGAGGAAGTCAGGGATCAGTAAATCGTGAACTCAAGAGGCAAAGAAACCATTACATAAGGAATGTCAAAACCCGATTTAAAAACAGCCGTGTAAGTTTAACTCAAATTTGATGAGGGACCCGAGCAATAGGGACCTGATTTTCCCTTTGCATTATTGGTTCATTATACTGAGACCTAAAACCCTAGTCGAAGATTATAAGAGCGTCATGGAGTAAACAAAAATATCGTGAGCGTTGAATGGTTTTGGACCCATGGTCTTAAGAAGGGGTCGATGCCCTTTCCTAGCGGTGATCTATAGAAAAGGTAGGCGGTAAGGATTTTGATAGGCAGTAGGGGTCTTTTTGTAGGACATGGAGGCTAGTTTTTGATAGTAGGGACATCTACAGGTTGCTGAGGTCATTTGTGCAGGCCGTACAGAAGGTTTGAGGAGGGAGGAACCTCATTTTGGTAGTTGGGGTGGCAGATCTACATTGACAGAGAGTTCTTTGCATGGGTTTAGCAACTAGAAGAGTGGAGGCACCATCTTTAGGTTTATTTTCTTGTTTAATATGTGTTTAGGAGACTTTTCTAGCTACCTTGCAGTCAATAGATCTGTGTTTCCTTTAGAGATAATTGCAGTTGTTGTCATTGCCACTAGAAATTGTGCATTAATATGATTTTGGGATACAAGTCCTAATAAGATGCCAGAACTGTCTCTTCTGAAAGAAGATGATGGCCAGCGCATAGAACACATGTGAATCCAGGGTTGAAACTGCCTGATCTAGTGTGAAAATTGATGAAACGTGGTCAGCAGTGAGTCTAAGGGTTAAAGCCTTCAGTAGAAGCATCCTACCAGTAGAAAACTAGTACTATCTTCAAGGGGTTGAAGCTCCCTTCCAGGAAAGGATGGTAAACGAGAGAAGGTTGGAGCCTTCTGCAGGTAGAAGCCTGCGTACTAGTAAGAGTATGCACTAGTACAATGTTTTAAAATGTTTTCTTAATAATAATTATTGAATACAGAGACAACAATAGCGGTGGTTTTCTCCCGATTTGGGTTTCCACCTTAAATCCTAGTGTTCATGTGTCTTACTCATGTGCGTTGGTTTATTTGTTATTTATTGCACTGAATTACTGCTTAATAGAAATCAAATTAATGAAGAAATTCATAATAAGATCTCTGAATGCACTCATGTTTTCTTAAGACTATACAATAGCTGGTCTCTACAAAGTAACCTAAGGTTTTCAGTGAAAGAAAAGAAAAAATCTATTGATTTCTCAAAATACTAATTCACCCCCCCCCCTCTCAGTTTTTCTCAACAATTGGTATCAGAGCAAGGTTCTTCTGAAAAGGCTTAGCCGCTAGAAGGAATATTAATCAAAATGAGAAATCAAGACGGAATAGCATCTATCAGGCCTCCACTCTTCAATGGAAACAATTTAATCTTTTGGAAAACAAGGATGAGATCTTATCTTCAATCTCTGGGAGCAGATGTATGGGCTATTGTTGAAGGAGGATATCAATATCCATCTGCAGTACCAACAGATCCAACAGAAAGAAAAACCTAAGAAACAAATGCAAAAGTAGTCAATGCTTTGTTAGGAAGCCTAACTGAATCAGAATTTGTCAAAGTCCTACAGCTGAATACAACAAAGGACATATGGGACAAAATCATTCTAAGTTATGAAGGTGATGCAAAGGTAAAAGGTGCTAAACTGCAAACTCTTAGAATTCAATATGAGAATCTTAAAATGAATAATGAGGAAAGAATTGCCAATTTCTTTTTACGTCTTGATGATATTGTAAATCGCATGAGAAATATGGGAGAAACAATAACCAAATCTACTTTGGTAGAAAAAAATTTAAGATCCCTAACTGCAAAATTTGAGTCAAAAGTATCGGCTCTTGAAGAAAAGTAGGATCTTCAAAATATTACCATGGTACAACTTCATGGCATACTAACTGCTTATGAAATGATAAGAGGAGGACCATCTGAAGTCAAAGAAGAAGTATTTAGAACTTCTACAAAAGGAAAGGAAGTACCAATAATAGAAGGATCAGGGTATATCTCAGAGGAAGATGAGATAAACTTCGTAAGGAAACTTCAAACTGGGACAGAATGGTTCAAAGGTAAGCTTCCTTTCAAATGTTTTGATTGTGGAAGAGTTGGGCACTATGCTACTAAGTGTCCTTATAAAGAAACACATAAAAAAGGGGAAGGAAGTAGCAAGAAGGAATACGAATCATTTTAGTTCTAAAAAGAGTTTTTATACTCATGAATATAGTGATGGGTTATCTAATAGTGAGGAAGAATGTGAACAAGACCTTAGACTTCTCATAGAATTTGAAAAAGGATCTAGAGAAGAAAAGGATACGTTTGAGGATGATCTAGAAGACAGTGACTTTCTTGATGAAAACAATAAACTCAAAATCTGTTTAGAAGAGAGTAAAATCACTATAGAAACTCTGAAAAATCAGCTTGAAGAAAAGGAGAAACAAAATGAGAAATTAGAGTGTGAAGTAGTAAGTCTAAGAAAAGAACTTGAGAAAGTAAAGACTCTGAATCTTAGATTTTCTAAAGGATCTAAAACCTTAGATGAAATTATCAAGGTACAACGTTCTCCTCTCATAAAGACAGGCCTTGGATATACTGGAGAATCTTCTCATCTTTCAACACCAAATTATCTAAAAGAAGTTACAACTAGTTTACAAGATACTACCACTCAGTAAGGAAATAAAGAATCCTTACAGGTAAGGCATGATCATCTCAATTCAAAAAACACAAACAAGAATGACTTTCAAGGAAACACCAATCAACAAGTAAATTCATATAGAAGATTCTATGATTGCAGAAATTTCTTCTTCAATGGACAATGCTTCTCATGTCACAATTTTGGTCATAAAGCTACTCAATGTGTTGAATATAAAACTATCATGACAAGAGAATCAAGAAAGAAAAGGATTGAATTGGAAACAAAGAAGAATACTTATAACAACTTTTCTCCTCTTTAGAATGAAGTTGAATGTGCTTATTGC
>JZKD02S2251696.1:248902-265957 GCA_000966675.3 Picea glauca | reverse complement strand
TTACAAGTCCAACAAGCAACAGATGGCATTTTCCTATCACAAACAAAATACCTTAAGCAAATTCTCAAGAAGTATGGCATGGAAGATTGCAAACCTGTAAGTACACCAATGATAATTGGATGTAATCTTAGTTCTAATGATGATTCTCCCACGGTGAATAATCCAGAATACAGATCTATGATAGGAAGTCTACTGTATCTCACTGGGACAAGACCAGACATTATGCATGCAGTTGAGATTTTTGGACGATTTCAAGCCAATCCAAGAGAGTCTCACCTTCAGGCTGTGAAAAGAATATTCAAATATCTACAAGGAACTCAATATTTTGGACTATGGTATCCAAAGAATGTTGATCTTACTCTTCATGCATACACTAATGCAGATTGGGTTGGAAGTGTTGATGATCACAAAAGCACTAGTGGTGGTGAATTCTACATGGGGCCCCGGTTAATATCTTGGTTCAGCAAGAAACAAAGTTCCATTGCCTTATCTACAGCAGAAGCAGAATATGTGGTTGTAGCATCATGTTGCACTCAACTTCTTTGGATGATGCAAACCCTTCAAGACTTTCAAATCAAATGTTCAACCCCTGTCTCTATTATGTGTGATAATACAAGTGCCATCAATATTTCAAAGAATCCTGTTATGCATTCCAAGACCAAGCACATTCCCATCAAATATCACTTCTTACGAGAACAAGTTATTGAGTAAAAGGTGAAATTGGAATATGTTTCCTCCAAAGAACAAGTTGTTGATATATTTACCAAACCTCTACCCAGGGAAGGGTTCAAATATCTCTGCCAAAAACTGGGAGTAGTCTCTTCCATGCAGAGGATCAGGTCTACCTAAGTAAAGAAGCCTCAATTGGTTGTACGGTGCTGATACGCATCTCTAAATGCTCTGACTATGGAGGTGCCTTGGTCATCTGAAAAGGATCATTATGACAATGCAGCACGATCTCAGAGGGAGCATGGTATTGTCCACTCCTTGCCATTGATTTCAAAGGGGGAGGAAAAACACAAGAGGTAGAGTATTGCCATCAATGACAAAGGGGGATATTGTTGGAAATATTGTCATTGATGGAAAAGGCCGAGGCAAAGGAAGCAAAAGAGTTTTCATGTAAGAATATCAGTGTATGGTTGAGTTTTGGATGGGCACGTATGATCACTGAAGAGGGTCACTGACAACCATCAGATCTGTAGAAGCTTCGAGGAATATAAGCCATTGAGAGATCGGAGTTCTCAAGGTCGTGAGAACCGGGACATTAAAAATCCCGAAATCCTGACATAATCGGGACCGTCCATTTGGAAGGATGCGTGGCAGCGATCGGGCACCACCGGGAAAAAGGATTCATCGGAGAATCAGGAATCAGAGTTTCAGGAGTCCCGTGAACAATTGCATCACACATCGTGAAATCGCGATATGTGATTTCTCGATAAGGCAGATAGCACGTGGGCCACCCTGGAGGATAGGTGGCAGGTGCTTCATCGGAGAATCGGGAATCAGAGTTTCGCGAGTCCCATGAACAAGTGCATCAGACATCGTGAAATCATGATATGCGATTTCCTGATAAGGAAGATAGCATGTGGGCCACTCTAGAGGACAAGTGGCAGGTCAAAGGCCTGTCGGAGGACCAACGTATCGGGAATCGACAAATCGGTATTCCCGTGAACAAAGGATCGGGGAGGAAACCCCGACGTGGAATCTGAACCGTCCATTCGATGGGACGCATGTTAGGAGCATGGAGGAAGTTGGGGATCATAAAATCATGAACTCAAGAGGTAAAGAAACCATTACATAAGGAATGCCTGAACCCGATTTAAAAACGAGCACGTAAGTTTAATTCAAATTTGATGAGGGACCCGAGCAATAGGGACCTGATTTTCCCTTCGCATTATTGGTTCATTATACTGAGACCTAAAACCCTAGTCGAAGATTATAAGAGTGTCGTCGAGTAAACCAAAATATCATGAGCATTGAATGGTTTTGGACCCATGGTCTTAAGAAGGGGTTGATGCCCTTTTCTAGTGGTGATCTGCAGAAAAGGCAGGAGGTAAGGATTTTGATAGACAACAGGGGTCTTTTTGCAGGACATGGAGGCTAGTTTCTGATAGTAGGGACATCTACAGGTTGTTGAGGTCATTTGTGCAGGCCGTACGGAAGGTTTGAGGAGGGAGGAACCTCATTGTGGCAGTTGGGCTGGCAGATCTAAATTGACAGAGAGTTCTCTGCAATGGGTTTAGCAACTAGAAGAGCGGAGGCATCATCTCCAGGTTTATTGTCTTGTTTAATATGTGTTTAGGAGACTTTTGCATCTTCCTTGCAGTTAGTAGATCTGTGTTTCCTTTAGAGATAATTGCAGTTGTTGTCATTGCCACTAGAAATCGTGCATTAATATGATTTCAGGATACAAGTCCTAATAAGATGCCAGAACTGTCTCTTCTGAAAGAAGATCATGGCCAGCGCATAGAACACATGTGAATCTGGGGTTGAAACTGCCTGATCTAGTGTGAAAATTGATGAAACATGGTCAACAATGAGTCTGAGGGTTAAAGCCTTCAGTAGAAGTATCCTACCAGTAGAAAACTGGTATGATCTTTAGGGGGTTGAAGCTCCCTTCCAGGAAAGGCTGGTAAACGAGAGAAGGTTGGAGCCTTCTGTAGGTAGAAGCTTGCATACTAGTAAGAGTCTGCACTAGTACAATGTTGTAAAACGTTTTCTTAATAATAATTATTGAAGACAGAGACAACGACAGCGGTGGTTTTCTCCCGATTTGGGTTTCCACCTTAAATCCTGGTGTTCATGTGTCTTACTCATGTGCGTTGGTTTATTTGTTATTTACTGCACTGAATTACTGCTTAATAGACATCAAATGAATGAATAAATTCATAATAAGATCTCTGAATGCACTCATGTTTTCTTAAGACTATACAATAGTTGTTCTCTACAAAGTAACCTAAGGTTTTCAGTGAAAGAAAAGAGAAAATATATTGATTGCTCAAAATACTGATTCACCCCCCCCCCTCTCAGTTTTTCTCAGCAGTGACACCACAAATAATGTCATTGAGTATAGTGCAGTTATTGAGTTGCTTTGTGATGCCTTGTCATTGGGTATCTCCCATCTCCAGGTCTATCTCAACGCTCAACTAGTTGTGTCTCAACTAAATAGAGTATACTAGGTTCATGATCCAACTTTACACCAACAATTCCTTATGGTATGTATCTTAGAATGAAACTTTGATTATATTACATATTTTCATGTTCCTAGGAGATTAAGCCAAGTTACAGATACTCTAGCTAATCAAATTTTAGATTGGCATCTTGCCCACATATAAAAGAACATGGACATAAACATGTAAATACATTTTTGTACATAGAATCCATAAGACACAAAAAGATAAAAACCATATATAAATATCATAAAATCACCAGAGTACATAGATGGATGCAAGCGCCTCAAAAATGGAAATAATAACGAGTCACCAAGCTTATGCCCTCAAACAATATATACAAGTATGTGCTCATGGCACATAAAAAGACTACATAGGTTTAGGGGCTATGGGCCCTATTATAATCATCTACAGCACGGGCTAAACGCCTGAACAATCGGACCCATGTCCGAGGTGCCCCCACTACATGAGGCTGCATGGATGGCGCCAGGTCCTCTATCTCTGCCATCGGGACCGTGGGAGTGAGCACAGTAAATTTCTGCTTGACTCTTCTAAGGACCCTCTCCGCCTCCCCAGCTGGGAGGTTCCCTGCTACTACTGATCCTCTAGCGGCGGAAGCTGCGGCTTCTGGTCATGGACGACATCTATTTCGTGCATAATCAGCAGGTTGCACGGGTTCCACATTTGCATGCAACAAATGTTTATCCATCAAATACTCTGGCATACAAAAAAAATGATATATATAACAAAAATACATAAAAATTACATATGCAAACAAAAAAACTACAAAGGTGGAGACTTACCCATCTCCCCTCTCTCCTCACCAGGAGGCACGGGTATCTTAGGATCTCTAGAGAAATCTATCCTTGCATACGGGTAGTCCTCAATCACAGGGATTTGTCGTGATAGCTAGACAAAGAAATCATCGTCAAAGGAATCAATGGTCCTTCCACCACCCTGTCACGGTAGTAATACTTCCCATCTACACACTACAGGGAAAGAGGCCTGATGTCCTCGTACTACAACTTGAGGACTGAAACTCAGAACTCTCTCAAAAAAGAACGAACACAAGATGGACACGAACCTGAAGTTCCTCTATGTCCATTGTTGACAATCTGTCAATTGCCTCTTCATGCACTCGAGTAGTGTGGTGCTCCAGTCAAAAATTTTTGTATTCATGCACTAGATGGCATAGTTCATCTGTGCACGCGAAGCCTGATGCAAGGTTGTTGAGTCGGTAATCCGCCCAATCAATAACAATATAGTCTGCAGCGCTAAGTTAGTAATCTTGATAATAGGTACCTGGGAGCCCACATGGTCAGTCCCAGCCTCACAATGCTCAACTATCAATTCCAATATCTTGCTCGGCCCCACAGGAAACATCCGGAAGTTGACTGGTTCCCCTCTCCTTGAGAGGCCAATCAGAAAGTAGATATCCTCGGTGGTGGGCACCAGTGATTGCCCCTCCAGCATAAATGCCTCTGCCTCAGGGTGCCAGTAGTCAATCAAGGCATTCAGTAGCCTTGGTTGTGCGCACATAAATGGACATAAAAAGAATTTTAGTAAACCGCATTGCATTAACACGGCCACGACATTCGGATCTACTGCAACCAACTCATTGATTGCCTCATGCTCTCTTTCCCTCCACTGGACATACAACCTACCAACACAACAAGGTAAAGGAGGGTCAGTACTTCCTTTTAGTTTTCCTTTTTATTATAAAAGGGAGGTACACGCAGGTTGTAGAGGTGAAAGTCGCGTGTACACATGGGCATACTTTACTCTGCCCAAATGTACATGCGGTCTGTCCAGAGATAGCCCACGTGTACCTTAGGGCCGACCTTTTTAGGGTCGATGCCCACCCAAAAAACCAAATAAATAACAAAATTGAAGTATTGAATAGAAAGATAAGGGAGTTTGTACTTACTTCGTCCAAGCATAAGTTCGTTTCGTCCACTGTAGCTCCCGTAATCATTGTTTTTGGCAAAGGGGGTCTTTTGGCTCCAGAGTCAATTTCCAAATCATCAATGGTGATAATGAGCTGCCAGCTTCTATTTATAGACTTTTTGGCCTCTTTTTGTCACTTTTTTGGCCTCCCTTATTAGTTTCTTTATACCAAAAACCATTTAGAGTGATTCAAGAGTTATATGGGAGGGATTTGATTGGGTATTGGGACATTTTATTTTTTTTTGAGTTTTGAGAAAATATTGACGGTCCATTAAAAAATAAAAAAATAAAAAAATCAACTTGAGCATATAGGTTAGGTTACCACCCAAACTTTTGCATCTCGTTGTATTTTTCCTCTACTATAGGATCGATCCCATCAGGTTGTGACACAGAACCATCATATCTTCTCTAGAAGTGGCGCAACTCGGTGGTAGAGCTTACTAGAACATGGATGCCCTAGGTAGTTCCTAGTTGCATTATGGTGTCCATGCCGTTTCTAAAAACATTGTAAGCTCAGGAGTTCATATAGTCTTTCCTAAATATGAGTTTGAGCCTCATTTGCATAAGTCTTTTTCACTCTTTGTCTCACCCTCAGGACTCCCAAAAAATAATGGGTCTCCTTTTAAGCCCTTTTAGACCCTCTAAAAATGAAAAGATTGTCAAGCGATCTTGTGACCTTTCACCCTCGTTAAACTGAAATTTGAAGTCACGTCTGTCCGGTGGTAGTTTACCCATTTTTCAGTTCGGATGGTCAACTGTACGAACAAAGGTATACTCTATCGAATTCCCATTCTTTAGAAGAGTACTCTTAGGTATAATTTTATTCCTTTTTCGGGCCTAAGGGACTAAATTTACGAAAAAGAAACCCCCACTGAGTCCATAGTTAAGCTCTTTTCAGACTCCCTAAAATTGAAAAGATCACCGAGTGACCTTATTCTTTCACACTCGTTAAATTGGTCCAGAATAATATTCCTGACGGAGTCCATAGTTAAGCTTTTTTCAGACTCCTTAAAAGTGAAAAAATGGCTGAGTGATCTTGTCCTTGTCACACTAGTTAAAATGGTTTTGAATTGACGTCTAATCGGTGCTAGTTTACCCCTTTTTCGAACCGACTAGACTATTGTTGAAAAAGGTACCCCAACGGAGTCTTCTTTTATGCTTTTTCAGACTCTCTAAATATGAAAAACCACCGAGATTACCTTCTCTGGGCTTGTTAAACTTACATCGAAGGACATTACCATTATGTGTTCTATCAACTGCATTTGCACACCTTATCCACCAGCCTTGTGATAGTTTTCTTCTGCATCTTAACACCTTTGTCCATCGGAGGATTTTCCTCGAGTATCATTCTACCAGAACATCATTCTTGTCCTTGTGCCTTGAGCTTGTATGTTTGCAGTACTCGTTCCTCCATTGTAACGTAATATTCCTTTATTCTTTTTCCAAAATTATCGAAAAGAACAAAAAAAATCAAATATACCCCAAAAAGAGGATGGGAAAAGTATTTTCTTTATTGGAAGCATAATTAGTCGCCCTTGGATGAAGCACATCTATCTGTTTGATCATCAGACTATGGGATGTAGTATGACCTTAGGAATCTTTTCTCGCTATATAGATTTTTTTCCTCCACCGTTTGGTTATTCTTCCAAACATATGGAGAGTTTGTGTTGCCTCCTGCTTCGTAGACTTATGATTAACATATATGTTGCCTGAGTCTTATCACTTGACATCCAATCATGTCCTCCTTCGAAATCACTGAAGCCTTCAGTCCGATCATCAATATTATCAAGTCCATAACTGACGAGCCATCAAAGACCTCTGGGTAGTGTAGTCGTACACTCATATTACACTCCTACCTGAGTTTAATAAGATTTTGAAGTTGTTTCTCGAGCTCTGAAGTCCAGCCATCAGGCCGAATCAGCTTCTGGAAGATGGATACTCTATATGTATATCTTTCTGATTTCGAGATGTAGCTCTGTTGTGTATTATTCGTGGCTACTCTCTATAATTATTTGACATGGATCTACAGTGTATTTGATTGGTATCCATGGTTCTATTTTATCCCGAGCATGGGTATGCCCGCCTTGGTGAGACATTTGTTATTTTGCAAACGACACCTCCTGGTTCCTAATCCTTGGGCTCAATCATTCAGCACATTAGTAAAGATTGGTAATGCATTTCGGCCATCAGATGCTCTTCTGACCTCACACATTAGGGGGCATCTGTTATAAACCTAAATTGCACCACACATGCTTACCTGGCATTAGGCCAATTCAAATCCATTCTTTGCCAAAACTCTGTTGAACAACTCATTGAAAATCCTCTTGTGTCAAGGCCCACGCACCCTAACCCATTACTGCACGCATGTGCACGTTGGCTGACTCACAACAGCCCGCATGTACCTAACAAAGCACAGAAAAAGGAAAGTTTCTGATGGGACAAAAAGTTATGGGTCAGTTAACTAAAACTCCTGGGCATGCATGGTCGAGGGTTCATCCAAAACCCTAGATCCTTCTAGCCTATAAGAGAAGGGGCAAGGGTACCATTTGGAGAAGGAAAAATATAGCGAAGAAACTCTGCCCATTTATGTAATCCATTATCCCAACCCTTTAGCCTTCCCTCATGGCAAAGGAGATTTAACGCAAAGCAGTTGAAGGACAGAAGAAGAGGAGCCCAGGATCAGGTTCAAGGAGCGGTGGTTGGTCTCAGCTTTTTTGTAAGTTGATTCATTTTCAGTAATAAAAAGAATACTTTTCCCATCCCAATGCATGAATTTTCTATGGTTTGATTAATTTATGCTTGATTTTTAACCCTTGAAGTATAGAGGTAGTATGCATGCATACTTGTGGTTTGTCTTGAGTGCAGGTCATCTCTAGAAGGAGCAGTGCAAGCAAGTGATCAAAGTGCAATGGAGGATCTACATTGAATGTAGGTAATGAGGTTGGTGGTCCTTTTCCATGCATTTACTATGAAAAAAGGGGTTTAAATCTTGGGTTGTAGGTAAAAAAGTAGTTTCTATTTGGTCAAAATCTGCGTGCAAGTCTGACCCTAGTTTGCTAGTTTGTAGGGTGTTTTTCCCAACATAAAAGGGGAATGGAATGATCATGAACCCCATGGGAAGGAGGGAGTCCTTGGGGAGTGGAAAATACCATTTCATGTTTAGAAAGTAGGGCTTCAAGGTCATGTGGTACCAGGGGTATCTCCATTGCTTGTATGGCACGGAGTTGGGAAATGACACCATAATGACCTTTTTTGAGCATATTTCCATGCGATGTGAACTAATGACCTCAGGTGAACCAACAATGATGCCTTGGAATTTATATTGGTGGCCTTCCTGGTCTAATTGCATGGTCAATGCTTTAAAATCTATGAGAATGGAACCCAAAGTTCTTAGCCAGTCTGCACCCAACACAATGTCATAATCACCCATGTTGATAGAAAACATATGGGATTTGAGGTGGTAGTCACCGATTTGGAGACACACATTTTCACAGCGCCCTCCACATTTCATGGAACCACCATTGGAAATCATGATTTAGAAATTGTTGACAACATGGATGTAGCAATGAGTTTCTTGGGCAATGCGGTCATGAATAAAATTATGGGTGCTTCCACTATCAATGAGAATGATGACCTTTCGATGCTTGATGTAACCAATTAACTTGATGGTTTGGGGAGTGGAGAAGCGGGTGAGAGAATTGAGGGAAATGACGTGTTCTACTTTGGGAGGGGTTATGTCAGTGATTTCAGGTGACTCAGACACAAGGGGAGTTTCAACATCCTCTTCCGAAATATCCTCAAAGATGGCCATAAAAATATTTTGTTCGTTACACTTATGGCCTGGAAAATATTTTTCATCACAACTATAACAAAGGCCTTTGAGTTGGTGTTCAACCATTTCAGCCCTGGTCAATTTTTGGATCTTTAATGGGGCAAAAGGAGTAGTGGGATTTACGTGTTTAGGTTGAGGGATAAAGGAAGGTTTACGGTTTTGAGAGGATACAACTTGTTGTGATTCTTTATCTTTTTTAGTAGCCTCCATCCAACTCGAAGGTCGATCCATGAGGACATGGGCCTGAATCTCCTCCTTGAGGCCACTGATAAAACACTCTCGAAAGAAAGCATCAGTCATTCCCTCTGTTCGAAAATCCAGGCACTCAAATGAAGCTATGAAATCTTCCACTGTTCCTAATTGTTTCATCTTTGTCAAATGGCCCAAATGGTTGGTTTCAGTCTCAAAGAATTCATAAATCTTTACCATAAATTGTTTCCAAGTAATATACCCTTGACGATAATTTTTTCTCCATTGCCACCATTGCCAATGTTCTTGATCTAGATGTAGAACACCATACCAGAGTTTGGCCAAGTCATCTGTAATGTTGTATAGAGATAAGTAATGTTCCTTCATGTATGAATCCCTCAACTGCGTGTTTATGCTCGTAATGACAGATCTTTGAGCCTTAAAGATGTCAGAATATGTCTCTACCCTGAAAAAAAAAATTCCACAATTTCTGCCAAGGAAAGTGCTCTGATACCACTTGCAAGATACCAAATATAATAAATATGCAGAATAAAAATAAAATTCTAGAAATGGCAGAATAACAGTAATATAACCAACATAATCTCCACAATAACACAGAAATGATATAAGAACAACAATAGAAATAACACTTTGATTCAAAAAGCAATGTTCACAGGCCTCTTCGAAGGGGCAATATATTAAATTTACAAGATAACATGTTCATCCAAATGAATTTTCTTGTATATATAGGGGATACACAACTATAAAGAAATGATAATAAACTAACAAAACTATGGTTAAAGTAATAATAAAAAATGAGGGTTATGGTTAGGGGCTTAACTTGCTCCTCTCATCTTCCAAAGTCACATTTTTTGTTAGCAGGTTCTTTCACTTAGTGAGGTACTCAATGATTATTACTCATGTCCAATTTCTTTCACTTAATGAGGTACTCACTCATTATTACTCATGTCTATAGTTTCCCTATACATGTTTCAATGGTTGTTTCACTTTCTATTATGACTTTTCCATTTTGAATATAAATTGGGATCTTGTCATCTACTACCTTATTTAAAGAAGAAACATAAAAGAAACTCAAATCTATTGCCCATATTATTAAAGTAAAGTTCTTTTATTAATTAGTTGAGTTTAATTTAATGAAATGTTAAAGTTATTAGCATTAGTGAATTAAATCTTAGCCATTGATCTCAAGTGAGGTGATATTTAATATAAACTCTCAATCATTTTGGAGATTAGGGTTAGGTCACAACTCAAGATTATAAAACCAAGTCTAGGGTGAAGAAGGGACATACTTTATATGATTTTGGAGAGAACCAAGGTCACTTTTAGGAGAAAGAAGGATTTTTTCTCAAGGGATGAATCCCAAAGGATTGTGATTCAAGGAGATATTGGATAGGTGAGGAAGAAATTTCATATAGAGATCAAATCATGTCAAAGGAGAAGGGAGAACAGGGTTGGCCAGAGGAAGATCTGACAAATCAGAGCCACCGCAGCAGGGTGGAGTTGTATGTGATCCAAAGGTCACTGATGGTGCATATGTACTCAAGATATAGTGCAGGAAAGTGTGTATGTATATGAGCTACAATGAGCCAGGGAACACATAAGTTTCAGAAAGTGAATGTACAAGGTCATACATCCACAACATAGTTTGTAGGTTCTGCAAGTGCTTTCTATAGTTTTCAGTATTTCTATGTGGGCCATTTTTCTAGTAATGGAGAACCTATAATCTTTGATACAATTCTAATGATAAGATGATTTGAAGGGAATAAATCTTTGTGTGTTGTGTGAGATTTGGTTTCTAGTAAACAACTAGTAAACAATTTATCTAGGTGTTGGGATTACGAAATTTGATATGTATCAAAGCTTGCACTCTAAGAGGGAGATCAAATTCAGATACATAGTAATTTATGAAATTAGATCTATTAGATCTCATTAATACTCTATAAGGATAGTTTTCCTTATTACAATCGGCAAGAAGTATCCATAAATAAGTCTTTAATCTATGTTTTTATACAAAATGATCTGAACTCAAAACAGTTCGACTTCTCATAATTCTAAAAACACTAAATTTTACAATATTTAAAATTGAAAACTTCCATTGGCATTCTCCTCTGTCTCTTCACCTATTGGCAGAGGCGTTTCTTCTCCTCATCCTTTACTTGGAAATAGTTTTCATCTGATCCTAACCTGTATGGGTCGTATGCACATGTTTTATCACTTGTTTCCATATGTGTTGGCTTTCCTGTATTCAACACATTGGATGCATCTGCTCACTAACTGTAACACCAACCCAAAAGGTGCAGTTGCCTCATTTGCTTCAAAAATGTATAACTTATTTTCTATCTGGGGAAACCTTTCCTATATCTTCTTTACTCCCAAATATGTGTCATGTAACTCCATGCTTGGACTTAGTATCCATTTTTTTATTTGGATAAGATCAATTTGGTTCATTTACTGGATGATTGTCATGGCCTCTTCTTTTCTTGTCCTAGAGTTACATTGGTTCCTTTCTATGTCAATCTTTCCCAGGGATTCAGAGATATTATTTCCTTCAACATCAAGTAGACCTTTGTCTAGTGAATATATTTCTTCTAGACAAGCTTTGTATACCTCTCTGGAAAATATTTTTCTTTTGGCAAGATTTGATTCCCAAGCCTTCAAAATTATGTCACCTCTGATTTGCTAAGACAGAGATAGTTGAGGAGCTACTGATACATCATATTTTGGTACTAGACAGATAGCCTTTTGAAAATTATCCCAAGTTGCATGGGATTCCCTTTCTTTAATGTAAATGTTATTCAGAGAAAGGTCTACCACCTAGTAACAATTTTGAATGGCTTCCACTTTTGTAAAAGGATATTGCTTAGTTGATTCCAGCTTCTCATGTACTTCCAGTGATTGAGCTTGGAAAGTTTCCATATATACTATTGTACATTCAACCAAGTATACATTGGCTTGTAGTTGCTTGATTAATTCTTCTTATTAAGTGACCAACTCTCTGTTGTCTTGTGAATTTTGATGGAGCTCATCAAGGTTAGATTTTAGTTGTTGGATCTCATGTTTGTCATCGGCTATGACTTGTTCAAACTCTTTGTACATCTTATTTCTAACATCCCTTTCCATGGTCGTCATCTAGTCTTGCAACTTCCTTACCAACATATTTCTCTATTTCAGCTATTTCGCTAGATTTTCTATTGAAGATTGATTGGCCATGGAAAAGGAACCTAATGAGCCTACCATTTCCCTAAATAATTTTCTATCATCTAGACCCTATCCATCATACAACATTATTTTCCTTTTGATTGTTGTACCATATTTTTGATGCATTTCTCTTTTAACTATGGCCCTTCTCTTCTTACTGAAAAACAAGTCCGAAGGAGGCATTTCTTCAGCTGAAATCAGAGTAAGGTCCTCTATAAATATGACTTGGTCATTGGGATTTCCTTGAATTGACTGTAAAAGTGTTAATGACATAATGGGGCTAACTATCTCTATGGATGGTTGTTTCTTTGTTGTGTTGATATCCAGTGTATCTGGTGTAGACAACGATGTATGCTGTCCCTTTTTTTGAAAATCTTCAAGATGAACTTTTGTTTGAGTGCTTGGTGGGTTTGGTAATGAAGTCTCCACTCCCTGTGTTGAGACTTCGACATTCTTTGGATTTTCCTTAGTACTCTGTTGGTCAGAACTTCCTACCTCTAATACCTTAGGCGTAGCTTCCCATGTAGATGAAGGTGTTATTAGCTCCCCTTGTAATACCTTTGGAAAAATATTCTTTCTATGTTTCTGAAAATTGTCGAAATTGGCTAATTGATCGGGAGACAGAGTTCAGAATCTACTCAATACTTCCTCATATGATCTAACTCCCCTGAATACTTCATCCGGAGGGGAAATCTCGTGCACATACTTCCTTAAATTGTGTTGAGACAGGTGATTTTCCACAATCTTATGGGGATTGTGCCTCTTAAACTAAATATCAACTAACTTGATGTCTTCTAGAGCCGCAACCTCTACTTTTGAATGGCTAAAATCTTGCAACGAAAACATACCAACCTAAAAATGAAAGGTTGGCCATACCTTTTTCTAGGCTGCTTTCAATTCTTTACTAATGCCCCCTGTCATGGTATGATAAGACACCTTTTGGCATACCAAACGATCTGGTTAGAATTTTTGGAGAACATGGGGGGGAACCAATAATCCAAAAATTATGATATAGGAAAAGTTTTTCTCAATATACCAGTCTTCTATTTTTCCCAGGTTATCCATGATTATGTCTGAAATTTTTGGAGGTGGGAAACTTTATAGGGTGATATGAATTGGTACCACCACATAATGAAATATTTCATAGAAGAAATATTTGGATTTGTCGTCCCACAACTTGGAGTGATAGAAATGGATAGGCTCGGCGCTGGTCGGGTTCCATCTCCAGCTCATCAGAGGGAAAAGAGTGATAAACAAAATGGCATCCATGATGTATGCCAAAATTGTTATCACTGAAATTTCGTCTGCACATGGTGACAAGAACTCAACATCGTTAAACAGTAATGAAGTCATTCATGGCACTGAATTAATTTCACAGCATTCCAAAAAGGTCAAAAAATATACAAAGTAACCAAAAATTGAAGAGCGCTTTACAGAATTTGGGTGTACACACACATGCATGGAACAGGAATGTACCATGCACACATACGCACATGATGCACGACTGTTGGCGCAAAAACCCGCGCACCTACTAAATGACGCATTTATTGAATTGGTCGACCTCCCAACCACTTATGGATCAGCTCCCTAGATGATTTGAACCTCAAATATGGGCTGAATCCACATGGTAGTCTGGTCAAATACCTAATAAAGCCCTAAAGAGCCTCTTTTCACACTACAAAGGAGTTACATAATCACCCAATGCAATTCTATAAAAAGCCATGAAGAAACATCATTTTTTCAAGGAATTTCATGTGATGTTATGTTGTCTAGATTGTTTTAAGGACTCAATCCTTGACAAGACCACTTTGGAACCATTTTATTGAGCAATCCACCTCTCCATTGAGTGGATTTGCAAAAGAGTTCTTTCACCACCATTTTTATTTTTCTTCTTGTAAGGAGAGCAAGTTTGTGAGGGTCCAAGAGCCTTCCTTTGGAGGAAGAAGGGACTCATAGTCCCCTTTCTTCATTGTTCTTTGATTTCATCAATAGATCAGCGTAAAAACATTGGTGATATTGGTCTTTTTGTGTTTTGTTATTTCAATATCAATATGCTTATAATTTTAGTTTGTTTTAGTTTAATTCTTGCTTATAGTTTTTTTTTTCTTTCTCTAACTCTTTCCTCTACAACTGTCATGCTCAACAAGACCCAACTGGGTATGTAAGCACCTCTCATTTGCCCACCAAGGTGACGAAGAGGGTGCAAATAGATTGGCGACTGTACTGGGGATAAGGTATTAATTCCTACCTCTTTTGGGTTTATTTTTCTCTTCTTTTAGTTTGCTTAACTTGCAGGTGCACAAACCAGCCTCTGTCGACCTGCCAACCAGTCAATTCACAAGAGAATTGGGAGAAATCCATCTGGATTTTATTTCTCAGTCATTTGTCATAGGTGCGCGGGTATTCCACCTCACAGGCACGCATCGTGCATGCATGCGCTTTCATAACAGCCTTTCTCGGTGCACATGCGCTTTCTGACTCATTTCTTTACGCATGCTAGCACTCTATGCGCACCTGTCTACACTAGGGGCCGCACATTTTAAACAAAATTTCACTTTGTAATTCCTTTGTATGTGGGGAAGGCCATCTTCCTTCTTAAATATGATGTCAAAAATGTTGTAAATCCACATTACACTTAGTCCCCTCATCATATAAAGGGGTTAGTCGAGCACACATAGGCACTTAGGAGGATAAAAATCAATTTCCCTTATTTTCTTTTTGCCACGTGGATGGCTTGCTTTGACTTATAAACATAAGTGGAAAATCATATTTAATCACATCTTAACTCACATTTGGGACTCGAAGTTGAAGTAACAATTGTTGAGTATTCTCTTCTCTCATGCTTCCAAGTGATCTTGAGAAATAGAAAAGGATTGTGAAAACAATCTCATCTCCCTTAACAAAAGTTTTAAAACCTTTAGGAGAGGACAAAGGCCCTTTTTTGGGACCCCTCTTAGTTTCATTTTTTCAAACACATTTTGAACTTGTAATGGGCCCATACATTCCCACATGCTACAAATATAGAATAGTGATTGAAATTTTGCTTTCTTAGATCAAAACACTAGGAGAGTTTAAAGGTTTGTAACGGGCCCATACATGCCCACATGTTCAATCTAGGGTAGTTTCATGTTTTTCTAGATTACCTCACAATAGGGAGTTAAAGGATAGTAACAGACCCACATGTCCACATGCTAGCTTCCTAGGGATTTTGAATTCCACAAGGTTGTACCAAAGACATCTAGCTAATTAGCTAATCACACTTTTGTAAGGACCAAGCGAAGTCCACATTCTTGCAAGTACTTAGAATTGTAGCTTGAGGTTTCTTACTCGCATTCTCTTCGACTACCTTATCTGAATTATTTACACTATTTAAATTATTATTTACATTATTTACATTTGGTACAGGAAGGCTTCCTTTGCCTTGGGGATCAGGATTGTTTTTAGTGGAAGTCTTTTGTGGAAATTTGTTTTACACAGCCTTATTACCATTTGAATTACCATCCTTGCCATTGTCTGAAATATTTTGCAACATCTTCTGTAACAAAAATGGAAATTTCAACAACTCATAAATAGAAATATTATCCCGTAATTTCTTAAGATCTTCAACAACATCATAATCTATTTTAGGGCTATCATTACTCTGTTTAGTTTCTACTGATTTAGAGGGCTTTGGAGGTAAAGTTGTAGTGTTCACAGCAGGAGGTTTATTTGCGGTCTTGCTCCTAGTATTGTAAGGGTGCACGGTCTCAAAGTTTGCTTGGAAGATACTATATGAGAGGTGACCAAAGATATTTGGGGAAGACTCTTCTTATTGAGTTGTTTCCTGCTCAATTTCCTCTTGAGGGATGTCAGGAGGGATCGAGTCATCTTGGGTTCCTAGAATTGTCTGTAGAGCGTATTGCAAACATTCTAGGTTCAAGCCTTCAGGGTTTGGATTAGGCCGGTTTTGCGGAAAAGGCTTTTGGAAAGGGGGTTTGTAGGGTCCTTTGCTCGAAGAGACTTCTTCGGTTGACCTATTTAAGTCTACGACTTGATTAGATAACTTTTGTACAACTTTGGTTAAATTTTCCAAATCAGAGTTTTCAGGTTGTGTCTTGTTAGGTGTAGGCCTGGGAAGAATTTCAATATTTTTCTTGGAAGAAGAAACGGTCTCAGTTTCATTGCTAGAAGAATATTTAAGACTAAGAATGTCTTTTTCAATTTGAGTATCTTCTTCAAAAGCTTCTAAAAACGTAGCCTTTTTTGATCTTTTCACCCAAATAGCTATACTTTGATGTAAAGCTTTAGTGTAGTAAGCTATTACAAGACTCTCAGCAGGCATAGAGTCTGCAGGGATTCTATTCTTAAGTGTTAAAAATCTTTGATTAAAATCTTTAACTTTTTCTTTTGCATTCATTTTTAAGTTTGAAAGATCCATGACTAAAATTTCAGGAGGTTTACCATCTCCAAATTTTTCCAAAAAACATGACTCAAAATTCTCCCAAGAGACTATAGTGTGAGGCTGTTGTGCAAAGTACCAAGTGGATGCATTACCCTCAAAGGTGTAATGGAACAACCTACATACAACATCTTCATTTTCAACATTACAGAGTCTGATGGCTAACATAAATTTTTTGATATGATCTTCAGCTATCTGTTTTGAATCGGGATCAAACTTAGGAAGCCATTTTTCTGGATGCTTAGGCAAAGGGTGTTGGT
>JZKD02S2251696.1:221298-232041 GCA_000966675.3 Picea glauca | reverse complement strand
ATTTTCACACTTTCAGTTGTGAAAATCAAATCAAAATCAAATTGCAATTGTCGCAAAAATGAAACAAATGTCTAGAAGCACAATGCGACGATGATTTATCGTTAACGAGACAAGAGGTGTAGGCAGCGTTTTTTAAGAGCAATTAAAAAAATGATTTGGCTGCCAACACAAGTCAAGTGTTCCAATCACCATAAGGCAAGGAGATACCCATGAAGGGTTTAAGGCTGAGGTCCAGTTGTTCTGTGTGTCCCCACTTGAGGCACCCACCTCTTGGACGGGATCTATCCCATGACCCATTTCTTAGGCCGAAATCTAAATGCCACACTTTGACCAAGGTACCTAGTGACCAACTTTAGGACATCTACCCAGGTGGCAATTGTGGGCTGCAATTGCACCTTGATTGGATTTTGTGTGGCTATTGGGAAATATCGCCAGCTCTTTCGGGATATGCCCCCTCTACCCCTCATTATAACCAATTATTTCATCCTTCACTAGTTTCTCTTCAGGTGACTTCAGACCCCACTGTCAAGTACTATTGGAAGGACCAGTGCTATTTGAGAGGAAGGACGTTACGTCTTCTAGGACACGATCATTTGCTTTCTTTTGATTCCCCCATGCGGACAAAACCCACTTACCCATATATATGATTCTTTCTCATTTTATGTATGATGCACATCTGATTACAGTTTGATTTGGATATATATATTGTGTAAACATTCAACGCAAATGATTTTTTTTTCTATCACTACTTGTTGCACACATTCACACAACTAGTCTGACATCATAGGGGAACCACAGAACCCCCATCATTCACGACGCTTGCTAAACCTCCCTCCTATATTTAGGGGAGTATATGGTCATACCCGCTCATCGGTACCTCCTTCACACACTCCTGTGAGTGCTACTATCTTAGGGTTAGCTTTGCTTGGTTCTACATTACTTGGGTCATATCCCCAACATCATCTGTTCACTCACTCTCCTTTACAAGGAAGCGGGAGACCCACTTCCTCTCAAGGAGGGAGCACCAACCCACCTAGTCCCCATCAAGGGTCAGGTTCATAACACACTATGGCAGGAGCTAATCCTCCCATCCCGCTACAAATGCCATATTTGGCCTCTCTCAACATACCAGATCTTACCAAACTCACCAATGATCCTATATTGCATGACACCACATGGCCTGCAATGCCAACAAAACTTCCTTCAGACATACCAAAGTTTGAAGGAAAGGCAGGGGATGACCCTACCAATCATGTCATGACCTTTCATCTATGGTGTTCTTCCAATAGAATTATGGATGATTCCATCAGACTACGACTATTCCAACGCACACTTACTGGCCCATCAGCCAAATGGTGTGTCGAAGAAAAATTTGGGTCACATGCAAGCTTTAATTCATTGGCCAAAGCATTTTTGACCTTCTTTCAATTACCCATCTACCATGACAATGGTCTAGAACTACTGTCTAACTTCAAACAGACCTCATCCACCCACATCGTTGACCACATTCATGAGTGGCATAGGCGACATAGTTTGTGTAAAGCAGAAACCACCAAGCAACAATGTCTCGACTGGTTTCTTAGATCACTTGTCTCTCTACTTGGTAAGGATGTAGCTTCCACCTTCCCTCAATATGAAGAGGAATCCATTAGTAAAGCCCAACAATATGACCTCATCTATGTGCAGTCAGGGTACTTATACACAGTACTTCCTGATCTTCCAAAACCTATGCCGTTTGGCCAAGACAAACCTGGGATGTCTCACTCAGCAGATGGACTAATAGGTGCCACCATTAACCATGGTCCACAACCCCAACCACCACCGATGTATGGAACACCTCAATACCCATTGGCATATGGGGGCACTCCATATTACCCCCCACCCCCTTATCAACAGCCATACCCTATTGCTATACCTCCACCCATCAGTGGACCACCACCAACACCTCCCATACATCCACCTATCCTCACAAACAGTGGTACTCCCTCAACATCAGCTTATAGTACTAGAGAAAGTGCTACACCTTACTATGTACCTTATGGATCAGTACCACCTCAAAATCCATACTTCCTGTTTCCTGGTCCTCCACAACCCATGGCTCCCCCACATCCACATGCGGGGGTAAATTTTGTTCAACTTTCGGCTGCTCAACAATACCAAAATTTCGAATAGTTGAATACAACCAACCCAACTCATCAATCGAACAATGCCAAAAATAAAGGAAGGAACAGGAATAACAACAACCCTGGTCAAGGTGGGAATCAACCACCACAACACCAACCCACTGGGGGCAACCAAAACCAAGGAAACCAAACCTCCCAAGGGGGCAATAACAACAAACACCGAGGGAGAAATACTGTTAAAACCATCTTCCCTTGTGCTCTTTGTGGTGAGTTCGGTCATTACACTCACCATTTCCCCCAGATCGCTAATTTCAAACGGTTGAAAGACTCAGGTAGTCTTCCCCATTCTCCTGCACAAACTGCCCCTCCACAGGCACCACAACAATAGGTGCAACAACCCCCTCCCGTCGTGCTGCAAAATCCTATCCCACATCAAGGTGTGATAAACACCCAACAGGACACACAACATCCCCCACCTCAGGTGGGACAATACCACAACCCCAACAATCCAGCAAAGCGTACAATTCTCCTCACCAGTGAGGAAGAAATCCTTCTGCAAATGCCTAATCATTAGTATCATGCACCCGCTGAGTCTACTCCCCTTTCTCTAGAGACAAACC
Organism: Picea glauca; assembly: GCA_000966675.3. Lineage (NCBI taxonomy): Eukaryota > Viridiplantae > Streptophyta > Pinopsida > Pinales > Pinaceae > Picea > Picea glauca. Next base: position 229,298 of record JZKD02S2251696.1, on the reverse strand, counting down.
CTACACCAACGGGACCCCCATTGGTGATCCCTCACCCTTCTTCCAAAACCACCACGATGCATCCCTTGCGTCCCCTTGCACAGGAATGTCCACAATCCACAGGCTAGGGCAGCTCATAACTATAGCTTGGTAGACGAATTAGCACAATCCCCGACTACCATGTCAGTTTTGGAAGTCCTCCAGACTTGTCCTACGCAGTGGAAATATTTACTTTCCGCATTGGGGGCAGTCGAACCTACAGATACTCGACTCATCACCTTTGATCTTGATAGCGAAGAACCTCATCTTCCCGCCTTGATCTCTTTTCAAATATCAGTGAAAATATGGAACATCACAGTTCATCGGTGTATCATCGATGAAGGTGCCTCTACGTGCATCATGTCCAAAACAGTACGGTAGAAACTTGGTTCCCCAGAACTCATTCCTTCTGCCATCACATTACGAGCTTATGACGGACAACCATCCTCTCCTGAAGGGCTCTTCCAAAATGTCCCTGTTGAACTCAGGGGAAAGACTATCCTCATTGATATCAAAGTTATCGATGCCCCCCTAGATTATAATATCCTGTTCGGGCATAGCTACATGTACTCTATGAAGGCAGTGGCCTCTTCTGTCTTTCAGACAATGATGTTCCCCCACAATGGGAAGATCGTGACCATCGACCAAGTCTCACATTATGAGCCTAATCCATCTGCCAACCTTGATAACATTCTTCCTCTCATCCACACCAACCCAGATGCATATCCATTCATAGAGATGGGTCCTGGGATTTTCAAATATCCATCGTTGTTAGGGACATACCATGGAGCACCACCACTCCTTCCCACTAATCAAGTATGCGTCGTTTCATCTAACGAAACTCACATGGAGGATTCTCTTCCTCCTCGGGAGTCTTCGGTCATTCCTGACATCTCAATAGTCGTAGCACCACTCCCATTGGAGCCTCCTGTGCACTCTTCGACCTCAAAAATCCATGAATCCACATCCCCTCAAGGGAATAATCATGTTTGGGAAACACTCCCCCAACCCCTCACCCAAATTCCCTTCTTTTACCCTCCCCCAAGTATTGAAGCTTTCCAAGTAGTCGTAATGCTCACACTACCTAATATGGTGTTAGCAATCCTAGTTTGGTATTTACACCCACCAGAGATGGTCCCTCGACCATCCCTTCCCACACATGAAGGACTTCCCATGATGATTCCCGTCCTTACCCCCACTACCCCCTGTTGGTCACTATAATTTCTCAATTAATTCAAACAACCAAGTGATACATAAATTGTCAACCTAGGGAAGTCTATTTATTTCAAAGATAACCGCGCACTATATATGCTCAATTCCAAAAGAAACTTAAGGTTGTAGTAAAGGAAACTATATTAATAACACTTTCCCTGACTGAACTGAAGTTATGAATTAAATTACAGGAAAGAAACCTACCTATTTCATATCTTAAAAATTAATCTAAGGAATCTTGGATTACATTAAAATAAGAATTGCAATAGGAAAGAGAAACTACTCTGTAACCAGAGAACAAGACCCTTACTCTCAAGCAGAGACTTCAGCACCTTATTTCTGATTAACACTCTTTCATGAAAACAGTAATGCAGAGAAAGTTAACTCTATCTAGCAGAGAATAAGGCCATTTAATTCCTTCCTTTCTAAGAAGGAACCCTTAGCCCTATTTCTTATTAGCACACTTGTGAAAAATAATTGATATCTACAGAGAACAAGATAGTCTGATCCTTTCCTTTCTAAGAAGGAACCCTTAACCCAGTCTCTGGCTAGCACACTTGCAAGAGTAATGGAAATCTACAGAGGAAAGGACATTTTGATCCCTTCCTTTCTAAGTAGGAATCCTTAACCCAGTCTCTGGCTAGCACACTTGCAGGAATAATTGAAATCTACAGAGGACAGGACATTCTGATCCCTTCCTTTCTAAGAAGGAATCCTTAACCCAGTCTCTGGCTAGCACACTTGCAGGAATAATGGAAATCTACATAGGACAGGACATTCTGATCCCTTCCTTTCTAAGAAGGAATCCTTAACCCAGTCTCTAGCTAGCACACTTGCAGGAATAATTGAAATCTATAGAGAACAGGACATTTTGATCCCTTCCTTTCTAAGTAGGGATCTTTAACCCAGTCTTCGGCTAGCCTCATAAAGTCATCACACAAGATTGCTAATAAAAAGAATGTAACATCCAATAAACTAAAGTTCTTAACAAGACAGAGTTCAGTAGTGTTTCAGCAAAGCAGAATTCATTAAAAGCAGTGTTTCATCATATGAAAGTTAATCAAGTCATAAACATAAATTATACTAACACACTCTAAAACTAACGGGTGAATCTTGTGAAGAAGGTGGGCCCTCCCTTCTCACAAGATTCCCCTGAAACGAGAAATCTAGAGAAGGATGCTCAAAAGCAGTTTTTTATTTATCTATCAAAATATCATATTACAGTTTGAAAATGAAAATACATCCCTCTCTCTGAAGCTTTCTCAATACATAAAACTTGGATCCCTCAAATGATGATTTCCTCTTATTTAAAGAGGGAACCCCTTCGATACAATTGATCAAAAATTACAATGTGTATCTAAGTCCTATCTTTAGTCAGATCTACTTTCTAAACCAGAATAGGATGTCCTAGTCCCACGCAACAGAATGATATTACAGGAGCTGAATGAGGTATTGTTGTTACGGCTAGAGTAACAGTTTCTTCTCATTGTTGCTGATGTTGTTTTAGCATCACAATTCGTAGGTTGTTTCAGCCATGTGAATTGCGCTCTTGACTGTGTTAGCATTCTTATGTAGGAGAGACGGTTGGTTCTTGTTGACCGCTGACTGTAATGGTTTCCTTTGTGTTTCAGCATCGTCGGTCCTGGCGGTTTCCTCTGTGTTTTAGCATTTGCAGCTCTGGACTGTGTAACAGTTCTGTTTTTTAGCGTCTGTGACTCCGAACCGTGTAACAGCTCTGTGTTTCAGCACCTGCGACTCTGGACTATGTAACAACTCTGTGTTTCAGCATCTGCGACTCCGAACTATGTAACAACTCTGTGTTTCAGCATCTGCGATCTTGGACTGTATAGCAGCTCTGTGTTTCAACATCAGTTCTATGTTTCAGCAACAAAAACCTTGGACTGTGTGACAGTTCTGTGTTTCAGCAACAGGCCTCAAATGCTAATCTATAGTTTTGAACACTTATGCATTTCTAATCAATGGTCAAGTACGAGAGTGATGTAAAATATTATGCAAAATAGATTAAATGTATAGTAATGAGAAGGGACATTGTATACCTTTGGAATGATCAGATAAAGTGATAGTATGAGTCTAATTATGGGTGATCAAGAGTATAATAGTGGCAAAAAGTATAGGTAAAAGGGTACATTGTGTGGTCCTAAGATCCCCCCCAACTCAAGGTGTTGCATGTCCTCAGGCAACTCACTCTGAATCAGAGTCTAGATACCGACTCTGAGCATGTAAGTTACTCAAGTAGTAACTGTGGGAGGTATTGTCCGTTGGCGTTCTAAACCCTTGGACCTTCTGTAATCTTTTCCATGCTGTTGTTTCTACCTTCTTAGGTATCTTTTAACTGACCTGATACCTTTCTATTGGCAACCAGAGGATGGGAAAATAAAACCGGTACCCTATCCAGTTTTCAACACAATGCCTAACACACTGGATGTAGTTGGGTATCCTGGAAATTGCTACTTCTAGGTTGGCAAGACCAAAAGGATTGTGCTCTTGTCTCTTCTCCGTGGATTGCTACCAAAACAAGTTATTGGCCTGGAGGGCAGGAATCTCTATGGATCCGATGATGTGTTGACAATCCTGAAGCACTTCTGATTGTAGTTGTTGAACATGTTCAGTCACCCCTGGTTGTTTTAGGAACTCATAATATTCTGTGATAAAGGTGGATGCCCTCTGTGGTTCTAGTCTAATCCAGAGGAGGTGATTATCTTCATTGTGCTTAGCAGCCAAAAAGTCATCTTGCCACAAAATCTGATTATAGAGAAAGGAAGTAAATGCTCGAATTTGGATATCCTCGACAAGGGGATTTATGTTGAGCAGCCTGTTCTCAGGAATAGCCTCATTATGAAAGTATGCCTCACAGAGGAGGTGTTGATCCCTAGTAGAGGGTGCTACAAAAGTCTTGACAAAATATGTTGGTTGTAGTACTCCATGGGGTTTACCTTATATAATGGATTTGATCTGAAACCATGTGAGTCTCTCCATAAGGAATAAGGAGTAGTTACAAGATGGCTTTCTTGTGGCCAGTAGCTTCTGTACCAAATCAAATACCAGGAGCAATCTGTCTTTCAAGTCTTTTTTCTTCTTCTTGAGGTCACGAGCTTCCTGGTGTGTCTGTTCTAATGCTTCCCAATTTGAGTAAGTATGATTTATCCAGATTTGTCTGTACACTTGCAGGTTTTTGGCTTGTGTTTTAGTGTACTCTTTCTTCCATTTTTGTATTTTTGCCTTCTCATCCCATAACTGAGTCTGTGTTTCAGTGTTGGAAGTAGTGGGATGAGGTAAGGTTTGAGTAGATTGTTCCCTAGAAGTGGAGAGATTGATCTGGTTGGGAGGTGTAAATTCCTCCATAGGCACGGTTTGTATAGCCTTGTTGACAAAGGTAGGGGCTTCTTTTGTTGTAATGCAGGGCTCAGTCTTAAGCTTGGGAGGCCCTGCTAGTTCTTGTGTTGTAGCAGGTTCAGTCTTGAGCTTGGGAGAGCCTGCTGGTTCTTGTGTTGCAGCAGGTTCAATCTTGAGCTTGGTAGGGCCTACTGGTTCTTGTGTTGCAGCAGGTTCATCCTTGGCTACAAAAGGTGAAGGAGTAGGGGTTTCTCCTGGTACTGGGACTTGAATCACCTTATAGCCTACCTGATAGTAAATATCTCCACATTGGCAACACATATATTCTTTACACAGGATTTCTATAGTTTTCTCTGACAAGATTGTTATACGGTCTAAGGTGTACAAATTTAGTTCCTTTTCATATGCTTCCTTTTCCCTAGCTAGTTCCTGCTTATATGCTTCCAGTTCTGACTTTAAAAACTTGTTTTCCTACAAGACAGATGCCATTGTTGCTTCTGGTTGTTGGGGAGGAGCTGCAGGAATGGGAGCTGCTCCTTGTGTTTCAGCTTCCTGGTGCAGGAAAAGTAAAGTTGCAGCACCCTGAACCTCTAATTCCTGTATATCAATTTCAGTATCAACGGTTGGTTGGGGGTTTATGGGTGGGTTGTTTAGTGGACGATTCTGTTGAGAAAAACCCCTGTGGATGAGAAATTGAACAAGATGGTGGTGGGTGAGTGAGAGGGTGGGATCTTTGGCCTTTCTGCAATAGTGTGCCATATTTTTCAAACAACCCAGCAAATAATAAGGAATATTGACTCGTCTATTATGCCTTAAATGAGATAGCAGAATAAATTCGTGCTGATAAACTACCTGATATCGACCTTCGCAGGTCAGGTAATGTTTGATGAACCTTACGACTTCCGGCCATGGGGGTGGAAATGAGCTGAGTTGAACACCCCTGCCTTTCAATTCAATTCGTTCTTCTGGAAGGAAGAAGTTCTGCTGAACATTCCCAATGATATGTTTTCGGCTGAACATGTGAGTGTCATCAATAGGGAGGCCTGAGACCTCTGCTATATCTTCTTCTATTACTGATATTCGGACCCCTTCGACGACAGAATGGTCCTCCTGAAGATTTTGGGCGAATTGCAGGACCTGTTGTTCATTATACCCCTGAAGTCTCTGGAAGTAATTGAGCCATCCTACCTGCTGGAAGATTTAATACGATGTTGGATAGTGTTCTAACAGCGCTGTGGTGGCGGGATCATTCCGTATGACAGATCCTCCCATGGATACCAACTTGGTAAGATACAGCGTCAAGAGTTTGAGTATCAGCTTCTGCACAGAGTGAGTTTTCCAAGCGACGTTATGCAAGAATGGTGGTCAAATGCGTGAAAGGGTGGTGAAATAGGGACGGCAGCGGTAAAATCATGTGAAATGATGGTATCGCGGATTTGATGTGTCCTTCCCCTCTCGTCAAGTGAGGGTAGTAATGATTGCACTTGAATGGTCATAATGACTTCGAATCTTTCTCATTAACTATAGCCTAACTGAATTACATAAAATTTATATACCTCGCCTTACCGTTTGATTCGTTCTGCAACCAACATATCATGCTTGTCCATGGTAGTCCTGTCATGGCAAAGACTTTTGATCTAATAGATGAATTGTGTCGAGGGTTTGCTGACTAGAAGGACGAACCATAATCTGAGGGCATAAAAGCTTGCTGACAGATGATGTTTGAAAAACTGGTGTTTCAGCAACAGAGAAGAATGAAACAATTGTTGTAGATGAAGAACTGCTGAGCAATGGTATTTCAGCATCGGAAGAAAGTCAAAAGTCCTGAACAGTGGTGTTTCAGCATGGGGAGAAAGTTGAAAGTGCTAAACAGTGGTGTTTCAACATCGAGAAAAATGATGAAGGGTTGCTGAGAACGGTGTTTCAATGACAGAAAAGAAAAGGCGAAACAATTGTTGGATGGTGTTGTTTCGTCAATGAAGGATGGTGAGGAAATGGGGGACTGTGGTGTTTTGGGAGTGGGAAGAATAAAAAGTGTTGAGAAGTGGTGTTTCAGCATCAGAAGAAAGTCAAAAGTGTTGAACAATGGTGTTTCAGCATTGGGAAAAATGATGAAGGGTTGCTAACAATGGTGTTTCGACAACAGAAAAGAAAAGGCGAAACAATTGCTAGACGGTGTTGTTTCGTCAATGAAGGATGGTGAGGGGATGGGAAAAAGTGGTAAAAAGGTTGTCGAATGTGATGGGAAAAAGTGTGAGTTTGGTGGTAGTGGTGTTTCAGTAGTGAAGGAAAGGGAACAAATTGCTGACAGTGGTGTTTCGGCAACATAGAAAAGTCAAAAGTGTTGAAGGGTGGTGTTTCAGCATCGGAGGTAAGTCAAGAGTGTTGAACGATGGTGTTTCAGCATCGAAAGAAATTCAACATTGTTGAACAGTGGTGTTTCAGCATCGGGAAATCTTATCTCTTTGAAGTAGGATCGTCCTTTCCTAGTGGCCTGAGCTTCGATTGAGAATCTGCAAAAATCGACTGTAGCATGGTATTTCTTGACAGGGATTATTAGTAAATAAAATCTAATCTAATCTAATACTAAATAAAATTAACTTAAAAGAATTAATTGTTATTAGGGGTAGAAACTCCCTCAACAAAGAGGAAATGGGCGTCTGCCATGCATGTGGCCTTAAAATCTTCTTTAGAAATTGATCGTTGATACAGATGGAGCCGATGACCATTTACAAGTAACGGGGTTTTGGAGTCATCGATTGTAAGGAGCCTTACTGTTCCATTGGGGAAAACTATGTCTACTTCATAAGGTCCAAGCCATCTTGTTCGCAGTTTCCCTTGAAATTCTTTGAACCGGGAATCAAACAATAGGGCCCAATTACCTTTTTGGAACCTCTTGTTCTTGATATTTTTGTCATGCCATTTTGATCTTTGTTGTTGAATTATGGTTGTTTGCTAAATGGCATCTAGTCTTTTCTCCTCCATTTCATTAAGCTGTTGTAACCTGGCTACCTGTGCATCAGTTAAATCAAGGTTGACAGCTAAAGCATTCCTTAAGGTTTTTATCTCAAATTCCACAGGAAAGACAACACTCTTTCCATAGACTAATTCATAGGGAGAGAATCTTGTAGTATTTCTCCAGGTAATTTTGTAGGCCCATAGTGCTTTAGGGATCCTGTAGGACCAATCTTTTCTATTTTCCTTCACTGTTTTTGTGAGAATGACTTCTATTACTTTGTTTTTTCTTTCCACCTGTCCATTGGCTTGGGGGTGGTATGCTGTAGTCATTCTCTGTTGAATGTGATATTTCTAAAGGGTGGCTTTGAACCCATGAGAAGTGAAAGGAGGTCCTCCATCTGTAACTAATTCTCTTGGCATTCCAAATCTGGTGAAGATGTCTTTAAATAAGAAATCTA
>JZKD02S2251696.1:200048-220936 GCA_000966675.3 Picea glauca | reverse complement strand
CTGAAGCATTGGAGGATATGTGAAAGGGAAGTGTCCAATCAGGTCCTCTAAGGATAGGAGCTGTAGATAACTGATGTTTAAGTGTATTAAATGCTTCTTGACAAAAATTAGTCCATTTCAATTCAACATTTTTCATCAGTAAAACAAACAGGGGAGAAGCTATTTTGGAAAAATTATTAATAAATATTGTGTAGTATCCGACATGTCCTAGAAAGATTCTTACCTTTGTTTGGGTTTTGGGAGTATGAATATCCTTAATGACTTGTATTTTGGATGGGTCTACCTGAATTCCTTGAGATGAGATAAAATGTCCAAGAACTATTCCTTCACTCATATCATCATATGGCATTTTTCTGTACTTAAGGAGAGTTGGGCTTGTATGCATCATTTAAGTACCTTCTCAAGGTTTTCTAGTGCTTCCTGAAAAGAAACACCATAAGGAGTAAAGTTATCCATAAAAATTTCCATAGAGTCATTAAGCATATCGGAAAAAATTCCTAAAACTACCCTTTGGAAGGTTGTTGGTGCATTACATAGTCCAAATGGAAGGACTCTATAAGCAAAGCTTCCCCAAGGGCTAGTAAAGGTGGTTTTATCTTGATCTTGAGGTGCAATTTTGATCTGGTTATACCCACTGAAACCATCTAAAAATGAGAAAAATTTATTCTCTGACAAATTATCTAACACTTGATCAATGAATGGTAATGGAAAGTGATCTTTATGAGTGGATTTATTTAAAGATCTGTAATCCACACATAATCTCCATTTCCCATTTTCTCTGGAACTATTACCAATGGGGACACCCATTCACTGTCTGATATAGGATAGATAAACCCTGCATTGAGCAATTTTTTAAGTTCTTCTTTGAGGATTTCTCTTAAATTGGGGTTCATTCGTTGTTGAGGTTGACAGATTGGCCGACAATCTTCCTTAATATATATTCTATGAGTACATAACTCAGGAGAGATTCCTTTCATGTCTGTGTAATATCATGTGAATGCTTCTTTATTTTCCTAAAGTAACCTCATTAACTGTTGTGTTTCAGCATCTGTCAAATGAGGGTTTATATTCAATGTTTTGCCAGGTTCAATTTCGACTGGTATGCTTTTGGAGGAGAAGGTTTTAGGTGTTTGAGGTGGGATTTACGAATTGAGGTTTTATTGATTATCAGACTCCAATAGTGCAGTTAATTGATTATGAGTTTATGGAGTCACAGAGGAGGGCTTACAGATAAAATTATTGATAATTTCATCCTCAATAGAGTCTTTCATGCTTAAAGCTTGTCCGATAGTCAAAAGGGGTTGAGTAGGTTGAACCTCAAAATCTACCCATACAGAATTATCATTATTAACCAGGGGTGTAGCATGACGATAGAGGGTAAGCTGCTTAGTTTCATAACCATTTGAAATTTTCATTGAACCTGATCTACAGCTGATAAAAGCATCTACTGTGGCTAGCCAAGGTCTACCCAGAATTAGAGGGTGGCCCCCCAACTTTGTTTTGGGTTGTAGCACTGTGAAGTCAACTGGATAATTCCAGGATTCCACAGAGATACTGAGGTCTTCAATGACTCCTTCTGGTTTAATTGTGGATCTATCAGCCAATTCTAGGATAGTTGGAGTCTCTCTGACTTCATTTTGTAATTGTAGGAGTTGTAAGGTTTCTAAAGTCATGATATTGATGGCTGCACCTAGGTCTACCAGGACTCGAGGGATTATCATTTTTCCAACTTGTACTGTAACAGTAGAGTGGCCAGGATCACCATATTTGACTGGGGGAGTTTTACCTGACATTAGTGTAGACAGGTCTACCATAACATGGACTGTAAGGGGACCCTTAGTTTTCCTACTAGGATTTTTAACACAAATATCTCGCATTGTCCTAGCATAGATTGGTACGTCTCGGAGTGCTTGTAGTAGATGAATTTTGACATATAAATTCTGCAATTCCCCTAGAAGATTAAAGGTTGGTGATTCAAGCGTTTTAGTCAAGGCTAAACGCTCAGGAAATGGTGGTGTTGTTGTTTCAACAACATTGTTAGAGGATGATTGTACCTTTTCAGGTACATCATGCTCTTTTGTTTCCTCTTTATCAGAAGAGGTAACATCAGCTATGGTAGGTTCCACTATTCTCCTAGATTGAAGATGAATATCGTTGCATTGCACAGGGAGAAGAGAAAGTGTAGGCTGGTTATAAATATCAATGCACTGCATAGCTTTATTATTCGGGTTGGGGTTAGGTTGTATAGGTAGCTAGGGTCTCATCGTTTGATTATTTGGAGGAGTACCTGCTGGTAAGGAGAGTGGTTGTGGGAGTTGAGGTAATTGATTTTGAAAGGGGGTTTGTTGTGCTCTCCAATTTTGATTCCATTGATTCTGATATGGTTGTTGCTGTGAAAGCCAAGGGGTCCACATTGAGGGATCAACAAAGGGTGGGTTATTTTGTTGCATGGGTGGGTAAGTTTGCTGCATGGGTGGGTAAGTTTGTTGCATGGATGGGTAATTCATTTGATTAGTGTATTGCATTTGATTGTAGGGGGGTAACTCATTTGATTGAAAGAAGAATAATTATTCCAATGATTAGAAGATGCAAATGGCACGTTAGAATTCATACCTTGTCCCTACGGTTTCCATTGTCTCATTTGTGTCATCAGATAGACAACTTCAGCTTCTTCGTCCATTGGTTGTAATGCTGCCTTGATCCCTAGTAAAGATGGACAATTTTGGGTATCATGATCTTTATCACAGATAGTGCAGATCGGCTTTTTGTCCACTGGACATTCTCTTCACGGATGCTTATCTCTGCATTGAGAACAAAAGATGGACAAGGCTGCTTCTGCTTCTGCTTGCTTTTTCTTAATCTGCAAGGTATCCATTTGTGAGGCAAAAGAGCTTAACATTTCAGTTTTAAAATCTTCAAGTAAATTACCTATCTCTGATCTTGTTGCTCCCCCACTGGCTGATTTTTGGACTCTTGTAAATGTGGTGTCCCTGCTGTTTAATATGTTTCTAGAAGCTCCCCTTGAACATCTTTTGCATAAATTGACAATTTCATCATATGATTCCTTGGATATGTCCCCTTTTCCAAGCATATTCAGCATATCTAGACAGTCATCCCTTACTCCTTTTAATAAAATATTTTTGAGAATATCCTTACTTACATTGGGATGACTAGATCTTTGTAGATTGTATTGGAGCCTTTCTAAAAAGTCTTCCAGATTCTCATCCTCTTTCTGCATCATTTTAAATAGCTCCTCCCTCTTTTCTCTCGTCTGGTAGTAGTCCTGGTATTTGTTCAGGAATTTCTACTTCATTTGGTCCCATGTTGTGATTACATGGCCTCCAAGACTCATAAACCATCTTAGTGCATGCCCTTTTAGTGTTGTTGGAAATAACTTTAGTTTTTGAGCATTAGAAATGTAATCATAACTTCTACATAATATATCAAACTCAAACAGAAATTCATCAGGATCCTCTGAAGATAAACCATGAAAATTGGGTAATGCTGAGAGTGGAATGTTTTTCAAGGGGGCTACTCCTCTAGGGATATCGCCAATAGGGAATCCTAGTGTAGATAAAGAGTTTTCATCTTTTATCTCTCCTTCAGGACCTGCCTGTTCTTCGTGATGCAATTCTTCATTGTACTCATCCATGTTTTCCTCTGTCTTCTCCCCTGTTGCACTTGCTCTGTCCTCAATGTCTCCTACTGGCTTCTGTACTGTCTCAGGACTCCAAACTTCTTTCCCTATTCCAAAATTTGCTTGAAATGAAGGCTGGGAGTTTTGTTTTCGAAGGTTTGGTCGTTGAGCAACAGATTTAGAATTTGATATAATCTCGTCAATGTAATTCTTTCTTCCTCCTTTTCCTTTTCCCTTGCCACCTGTAGGGTTAGTGTCTTTGGGGTCTTTCATGCAATCCTTTTATCTAAGGAAAAAAATCATAAGTTCTTTTGAAATCTATAGCTACCTTCCCCGACAATGGTGCCAAAATGTTGGTCACTATAATTGCTCAATTAATTCAAACAACCAAGTGATACATAAATTGTCAACCCAGGGAAGTCTGTTTATTTCAAAGATAACCGCGCACTATATATGCTCAATTCCAAAAGAAACTTAAGGTTGTAGTAAAGGAAACTATATTAATCACACTTTCCCTGAATGAACTAAAGTTCTAACTTAAATTACAGGAAAGCAACCTACCTATTGTAGATATTAAAGATTAATCTAAGGAATCCTGGATTACATTAAAATAAGAATTGCAACATGAAAGAACAACTACTCTGTAACCAGAGAACATGACCCTTACTCTCAAGCAGAGACTTCAGCACCTTATTTCTGATTAACACTCTTTCATGAAAACAGTAATGCAGAGAAAGTTAACACTATCTAGCAGAGAACAAGGCCATTTAATTCCTTCCTTTCTAAGCAGGAACCCTTAGCCCTATTTCTGATTAGCACACTTGTGAAAAATAATTGAGATCTACAGAGAACAAGATAGTCTGATCCCTTCCTTACTAAGCAATAACCCTTAACCTAGTCTCTGGCTAGCACACTTGCAGGAGTAATGGAAATCTACAAAGGACGGGACATTCTGATCCCTTCCTTTCTAAGAAGGAATCCTTAACCCAGTCTCTGCTTAGCACACTTTCAGGAATAATGGAAATCTACAGAGGACAGGACATTCTAATCCCTTCCTTTCTAAGCAGGAATCCTTAACCCAGTCTCTGGCTAGCACACTTGCAGGAATAATGGAAATCTACATAGGACAGAAAATTATGATCCCTTCCTTTCTAAGCAGTGATCCTTAACCCAATCTCTGGCTAGCACACTTGCAGGAATAATGGAAATCTATAGAGGAAAGGACATTCTAATCCCTTCCTTTCTAAGAAGGAATCCTTAACCCAGTCTCTGGCTAGCACACTTGCAGGAATAATTGAAATCTACAGAGAACAGGACATTCTGGTCCCTTCCTTTCTAAGAAGGGATCTTTAACCCAGTCTCTGGCTAGCCTCATAAAGTCACCACACAAGATTTCTAATAAAAAGAATGTAACATTCAATAAACTAAAGTTCTTAACAAGACAGAGTTCAGTAGTGTTTCAGCAAAGAAGAATTCATTAAAAGTAGTGTTTCAGCATATGAAAGTTAATCAAGTCATAAACAAAAATTATACTAACACACTCTAAAACTAACGGGTGAATCTTGTGAAGAAGGTGGGCCCTCCCTTCTCACAAGATTCCCCTGAAACGAGAAAGCTAGAGAAGGATGCTCAAAAGCAGTCTTTTATTCATGTATCAAAATATCATATTACAGTCTAAAAATGAAAATACGTCCCTCTCTCTGAAGATTTCTCAATACATAAAACTTGGATCCCTCGAATGTTGATTTCCTCTTATTTAAAGAGGGAACCCCTTCGATACAATTGATCAAAAATTACAATGTGTATCTGAGTCCTATCTTTAGTCGGATCTACTTTCTAAACCAGAATAGGATGTCCTAGTCCCGCGCAACAGAATGCTATTACAAGAGCTGAATGAGGTATTGTTGTTACAGATGGAGTAAGATCTTCTTCTCATTGCTGCTGATGTTGTTTCAGCATCGCAATTCGCAGGCTGTTTCAGCCACATGAATTACGCTCTTGACTGTGTCAGCATTCTTTTGTAGGAGCGACAATTGGTGCTTGTTGACCGCTGACTGTAATGACTTCCTTTGTGTTTCAGCATCATCGGTCCTGGCGGTTTCCTCTGTGTTTTAGCATTTGTAGCTCTGGACTGTGTAACAGTTCTGTGTTTCATCATCTGTGACTCCGGACCGTGTAACAACTCTATGTTTCAGCACCTGCGATTCCGAACTGTGTAACAACTCTGTGTTTCAGCGTCTGCGACTCCAGACTGTGTAACCACTCTGTGTTTCAGCATCTACGATCTTGGACTGTATAGCAACTCTGTGTTTCAGCAACAACGACCTTGGACTGTGTGACAGTTCTGTGTTTCAGCGACAGGCCTCAAATGCTAATCTGCAATTTTGAACACTTATGCATTTCTAATCAATGGTCAAGTATGAGAGTGATGTAAAATATTATGCAAAACAGATTAAATGTATAGTAATGAGAAGGGACGTTGTATACATTTGGAATGATGAGATAAAGTGATAGTATGAGTCTAATTATGGGTGATCAAGAGTATAATAGTGGCAAAAAGTATAGGCAAAAAGGTACATTGTGTGGTCCTAACACTCCCATACTCACTAACCCCCTGCTACAGCTGGGGGCAGAAGGAAGAAGAAGGAGCCCACTGCTCCACTTCCTCCATGCATCCCACCACCTTGCACACTATGTGAGAAAGAGGGCCACCAAACCAACAATTGCCCATCCCTACCTGAATTGCAGAATTTGATCCCCCTCAATCAAACTCCCACAACACCTTCCACTACTGCTAGTCCCACTACTACCACCAACTCTTCCAGTAGTAAAGGGTTGAGGACCAAATATGCTTGTGCTATATGTTTAGAGTATGGCCATTACACTCACCATTGCCCAGCACTGCCGCACTTTTGGCAGACATTAGTGGTCGTATGCCAGAACTTCCAGAACAACCCACGCCCTGATATGTCCTCTTTGAATATCACTAACATTCGTTATGTCACCACTTCAGTCAATGAACGTATGAGATACCCTTACTCTCTCTGTGATTCACTAACTCATTTGACATACCAGTGTCCTATGATCCTTACATACAGGAAACATCAATTGGCCCTGCATCATCAACCCACAGAAGCGATAATTGACCTTACTTCATCACTCAAGGATCTTCATGTCATTTCTTCAGAGCCCGAGGCACTCCCAACGCCTCCATGGTTCTTAAATGATGTCTCTAAGGATTTACCCCACACTGCCCCCAACTCTCCTGCTCATTCCCCTACAGAGACTCTCCATCCAACCACCACGGGTACTCCTTAGTACTTCAATATATGGTTTATGTCAAGTGAACCCTACCCATCTCCTAACATTGTTCCCCCTGCTTCTTCATCAGGGGGCAATCACACTATCACTAAGATCACTCCTCACGACCCCTTGTATTCCCTACATTTCCTATGCGATGAGGAAATACTCAAAGAGCTGAACCACCTAGACTTTCCCTGGGATGCCCTACATCATCACGCCCTCTTCTCTCCACAAGAAGCCCCAATGCCTCCTAACCACAACCCCATTTATGCAGTCGAAACCAAATATTTTATCCCATTCGGGCCTATCGATTGGTTCAACAATCCCATTCTTGCCCCTGACACTTTTGAAGAAGGTAATATGGCCAACATTTCCCCCACCATCAAAATTGACATTTCCATCAAAAATGACATTGTCGAAGAAATCATCATAGGAGCTTCTTTCACTCCTCAGGAAATTTCCGCATATAAAGCACTCTTCCAAGAATATAGGGATATACATGGAAATTCCTGGCCTCGACCCATCTATTTTCGAGCATCGTACCGACACCTGGCCTGACATCACACCAGTTCGCCAGAAACAACGACCACTACACCCATCCAAAGTCGCGGCTATCAAAGCTGAAATTGACAAATTATGTATGACTGGGTTTATTTACCCCATCGCTTACACTTCATGGGTTTCCAACCCTGTACCCATCGATAAAAAACAGGGCACTATCCGCGTTTGCACAGATTTTCACGATCTCAATAACGCATGTCCCAAAGACAACTTTCCAACGCCTTTCATCAATCAAATTATCGACGATTGCGCCAGCCACAAAGCTCTCTCCTTTATGGATGGATTCTCTGGCTATAACCAAATTCAAATCCACCCAGCTGATTAATATAAAACCACGTTCATTACCCCATGGGGTACTTTTGCATATCGTTTCATGCCTTTCGACTTAAAAAATGTCGGCGCAACCTTTCAGCGGGCAATGACATACATCTTTCACGATCTGGCTGAAATCATCCGCACCTACTTGGACGACCTCACAGCTCAGTCCAAGAAATGCACCCAGCATATCGATGATTTATGAATCATATTTCAATGGTGTCGCCAGTACAACATTTGCTTGAATCCCCTAAAATGCGTGTTTTGCATCACCGTAGGGCGCCTCCTCGATTTTATCGTTTCCCAAAGTGGTATTACCGTAGGCCCCCTCAAAGTCAAAGCTATCACCGAAATTCCACCTCCTTGGAATTTACGACAACTTCAGAGTCTACAAGGTAAAGATAACTTTCTCAGGCGCTTTGTTCCTAATAGGCGCACACGTATGCGCACATTTCACCAAATCACCTGCACATGTGGGCCCCACACCCCCTAAATACCCCTGTACAGCCCCCCGTACACACCCTGTCCAAAAATTGAAACCCTATTTCTATGCAGGATGATCAGACCACTAACCTGATACTCACAGAACGTCGATTGGATGCCTCGTCCTCCCCGAATCTCCAAATCTCCTCTGAAATCTGCTCGTCCAGTCACTGTTGTAGCAGGTACAAATGAGGTGGCAATGTGGGCCCTACAACTATATATAGTCCTTTTTCCAAACTTCCACTCACCATTCCGGGAGCCCAAGGTGTCCATTTTTCAAACCATCTTCAGCCACGGGATCAGCATCCTGCCACCTACATCATAGATGTCCCTGGGTCACTTTTCATCCTGAGCCCCTGGGGCACATTTTTTTTCATATCCTGGTCAGGTACGCACGCGCATTATCACATTTGTCAAATACATGCTAATATCTTTGATTCTCTTTAGATATTGTTCACTTTGGGTATTTGGTTGTTATGTGCGCAAGTACTTGCTCATCGGTCATCGACATCATCCCTTCAGGTATATATTCCGCACTAGCATGTAGTCTCTCCCACTGTATTGCATTTACATTTCCAGTCACACCCGCTAATATTGGCCTTTAGGATCCTCATTCCCGGCTCTGCAGTATCCACACCTTCATTTGCATCTTCAATACTGTTACCCGGTATCATTCTTACCCACATGAGTTGTCCCATTCATAGCACCTTTTGGCACTTTTTGACACTCATGTTGTTCTTCATTACCCTTTAGGGATGGGAGTCCCGATAGTCTTTCATCATGTCGTGAATCAGCCACATACTCCTTCTCCTCATTTTTCTAGCTTTCCCACCTGGACTCCCAGATTATCTCTTTACGGTTCTATTATTTTTTAGCTGGACCTTCGCAGTATCATGAACCCTCCATTTCATCCACAATCTATTTGCCGATCTGTGAACCTATTTTCATTTCACCTACCTCATACAAAAACTCACCAATGGGGCCCCCACCCTTCATCAGTTTTCCAAGAAATTTCTGGCCTCCCTGGGGCACTCATTTCACACTAGGGAACCCGTTTCTGTATTTGTACATTTATCCCCAAATTATTCATTATTTATTGTACAAATGCCTTTATTTCCAGTCCTTACATTTTCTTTTGTTGTCACCGTTGGTGACTTGCTTCCTTTGGGCCACACGCAACCCATGTCACCCTTGGTTGGATTTTTATTTATCATCTACCCCTGCTGGCATCATCCATATCTTCAGAGTACTCCACAAGTCATTTACCTCTACCCTTTGAATTTGTTCACCTTGTTCTGCCTCTGGCACCACTTATCACCGGTCTTGTCATCCCCCTGACACTCAACCTTGTTACGCGGTTGCGACCACTTTTTATCTCATACATCCTCCAACCAAGGGCAGTCTTGAGTCCTCCCACGTCTTGACTTCTTCCATGTACCTCTGCCACTTCCTCACCTTAGTAGATTCCACGAAGCCCTTTGCTTCTAGGAGTCACGTCCCCCTTTTGTCGACATTAGCACAATTTTTCAGAAGGGTGACAGTATCTTGATTCTCATTCTCTATTCAATGAGAGATCTCGGATGGAACAGGGTGAAACACCATTTCTCCCTACTGTCGTTGGCCCCCATAACATTCAATGCCAACACTTTCTCATGTTACGGTGGGTCTTACTTTGCGACAATTGCAGTTATTTTTATCATTTGCTAAAGACCTCTGAACTTGGTAGGGCCGTCAATGCCTGCATCATCGTTGTTGATTCTTACCGCGATCATTGCCTATTATTCAGAGTATGTACCTTTGCAGAATTGTCTTCTACCTTTATCATTACCACCCTTGAGGGCACTGTATTTGTTTACACCAACACTTCAATCATCCTTTTATAGATTTACATAACACGAGCATGGGGCATGCCCGCCTCATTTGTACACATTTTTCTATTTTTCTGCACAACTCTCACAAGGTCGGGTCCTACCGGTTCCTTTTTTCTCCAACGGATCACTCTGCACAATCCCACTATTGCTCTCCCTTTCAAAAAAATTATCAGTACAAGAAACATTGATGGATTTTAGCTATACGTATGCTCCTAACCTCATCCATCAGGGGGCATCTATTATCACTGAAATTTTGTTCACACATGGAAAAAAGAACTCAACATCGTCAAACAGTAATGAAGTCATTCATGGCTCTGAATTAATTTCACAGCATTCCAAAAAGGTCAAAAACTATACAAAGTAACCAAAAATTGAAGAGTGCTTTACAGAAGATGGGTGCGCGTGCACATGCACAGAACAAGAACGTACCATGCATGCATACGTGCACGATGTGCGGCTGTTGGCGCAAAAACCCGCGCACCTGCTAAATGGCGCATTTATTGAATTGGTCGGCCTCCCAACCACTTATGGATCATCTCCCAACCCGATTTGACCCTCAAATCTGAGTTGAATCTGCATGGTAGGCTGTTCAAAGACCTAATAAAACCCTAAAGAGCCTCTTTTCACACTACAAAGGAGTTACATAATCACCCAATGCAATGCTATAAAAAGCCATGAAGAAACCTCATTTTTTCAAGGAATTTCATGTAATGTTATGCTGCCTAGATTGTTTTAAGGAATCAATCCTTGACAAGACCACTTTGGCACCATTTCATTGAGCAATCCACCTCTCCATTGAGTGGATTTGCAAAGGGGTTGTTTCACCACCATTTTTATTTTTCTTCTTGTAAGGAGAGAAAGTTTGTGAGGGTCCAAGAGCCTTCCTTTGGAGGAAGAAGGGACTCATAGTCCCGTTTCTTCATTGTGCTTTGATTTCATCAATAGATCAGCCTAAAAACATTGGTGATATTGGTCTTTTTGTGTTTTGTTATTTCAATATCCATATGCTTATAATTTTAATTTGTTTTAGTTTAATTCTTGCTTATAGTTTTGTTTTTCTTTCTCTAAATCTTTCCTCTACAGCTGTCATTCTCAGCAAGACCCAACTGGGCATGTAAGCACCTCTCATTTTCTCACCAAGTTCACAAAGAGGGTGCAAACAAACATGTAGAAAGGAGCAGGTTTCCCTTTGGAATTTTCCAATTGGTACCCTGTGATTTCTTTGGCGAGGTTGTCTGATAACATCTTGGCCTAGTTGAAAGAATATCCCTCAACCACTTCATGCATAATTGGTACCCATGCCAGCAGGAAATGAGAGGAGTCATTTTTCCTAAATATTCTACATAGAATCATAGCCACATATATCATATGGGCATCTAACGATGCTATGGCATATATGATGTGAGTGTTGGCTCTGAATTTCTCAGGATGCCCCCACCAGTCCTTGATTAAATCAGGGTATTTTTTCCCATACTGCATGCACTCTTGTTGGTCAAACTCCATTATAAATTTAGCATTGTAACTATGTTTAAAAATGGGGAATAATTTATATATTACTTGTATATTCTCTAGTCGAAAAGACCCAACAACAACCTTATGTGAATTGCAAATGCTCCTGGTTGAAATGTCGACGTTCTCCAGGGCCTAGCCTATCATGTCATTATACAACATGAGCCTTGGTTGTGAAACCATATTGTTTATATTTGACTCATCTATATCCCTGAGTTTAGTCGCATGGGTTTCGGTTACATTGTCACCTGAATCCTCTAGGTAATTTATCAACTCGTGTTGTAGAATATCGAACACCTTTGTCCACTATTTCATGGTATCTATGGCTCTCGGTGAAGTGTCTGAGATAACATCTGTGTTCGAATTTACACTCTCACCATCTTCTTTATCCATTTTTCATGGTGCCATGATATTAATGAAATCAAAACTATGTTACCTGCTACAAGAGAATGTGTGAGCTTATGTAGCTGGCTTAAAATTTGTTATTTTGCGAGAATGAAAATATAATTCAAAATCCAATATTATTATTCACCTTAAGCATATTGAGTTACGAGTACCTTTACTGATGAAAAATTAATTTACCTTAATGAGGAAATCTAGGCAACGATCTGCAATCTATATTGAAATCATTGTCATTGATTCTTGATTAATGCCATAAATATTGGTGGTTCGTGATTGAGAACTTGGATGAAACAGATTTGAAAATTCCCAAATCGCGAACTTGTGAGAAATTAATTATGAGATAATATTGTTTAATATATTAATTAATCATGTTTAACTTTAAACATTTTTGGGTATTCGGGCTTCGAGATTTTAATGAGTAGCTCGAGATAGAATCCCCGAAACCCGAAACCGTGAAATGATTAATTATCGGATAATCGTTTTTAGTTTTAATTAACCCCTTTTAATTTTGAAATATTTCATAAGTTCGAACTTCAAAGATTTCAATATCTGAGGGATGATAAACATCTGAACTTTCAAGGTATGAATTTATTAATCGTCTTTAATCGAGACTAACTTAATTAGTTAAGATTTGATATTTCAGGATTTTACCGCTTCGTGGATTTGTAAGTTAGTTCCTTATTATATTCTTGAAAGGATATTACTCATAGTGATGTGTCGAAGATGACATCATTTTAGATGATGTGTCGAGGCTAGGGGGTGATAAGTGTTAATTGGAATCATGTGAATCTTTAGATTAAAAGCTCAGAGAAAGGTTCCATGTGTTGACTCAGGGAAGATTTAAAATGTACATGTTTACCATGAAATGTGTCTTTCAAAAGTTGGTGAAAAAGTGATAACAGATATATTTGGGTTTCGGGCTTTTTAAAGTTATGAATTGTTGAAACGCCCGAAGTGCGAAGATTCGAAGAAGACTCTGGAGACTTAGATCTTTAACCATTTGGCATCTCCACAAATACAAAGAGATTTAGGATCATTCGATTATATGGAAGACTTCATCAACGATGTATATCATGTGCGTCTTATTCTTATTTCACGAGGAATGAATTTATTTAAAGTCCAAAAGTTTAGAAATATATATATGTTCCAACACTCCCCACATCCAAAGAAGGGAAAAGGTATCCCCAACCCACATAGCAAGGGACAGAGAAAAGAGGGACACTCTCAGGACAACCAATCCAAGCCACAATAAAACAAGGGCAATGAAAAGATGAAGAAGGACACAGGAAAATGGTGTGAGTACCATAAAATCCCTTGGCACAACACTAAAAAATGTTGCTCCAAGAAGTCACTTGTGGTCGATATGAAGGCTTCCAAGTCAGAGGCCAATTTTGATTTTGAATCAAATCCTGAAGGGGGGAAGAAGATTATTGATGCTAAACCCAGTGCCACTATCACTACCAGCAAAGTCCGACCAAGCGAAACAAAAGAACCAAATAAAGGGGAACGCCTCTTTCAATCACAAATGTGGGTAAAGGGGGATCTGCTTCATTTCATTGTTGATAGAGGCAGTCAAAAGAACTTGATTTCAATAGAGGTCATCAAGCATCTAGACTTTCTAACGACACTGCACCCACATCCCTACACTTTCGGTTGGCTTTTCCAAGGAAGAGATCTTCGTGTTAGCCAACTGTGTCATCTACCCTATGACATCAAGCCTTTCAAAGATGAGGTATTGTGTGATATTTATCCCCTTGAAGTTTGTGATGTTATTTTAGGAAAACCATATTTGTGGAAGCATCATGTTGTGTATGAGTCTAGACCCCGTAGTGTTATTATTACTTTGGGTAGAAAATTGTACAGGATACCAGAGGTAGCGTCGCCTACCGCAATTTCTTTAATCTATGCTAATAAATGTTGTAATGTCATTTCATAGATCGAGAAGTTCATATTATTTATGATCCATTCTCACAGTAAGAAGAAGGTCATCGCCACATCCATTTCCTCTACACAAATCCTCTCTTTGCAGTAGAAGCAAGTGGAAAAGATCATGGAAGAATACAGAGACATCTTCTCCTCACCAACCGGGGTACCGACACACTGCCAATTCAAGCATCCAATTGATCTGAAACCCAGTTCACCTCTACCTAATGGACCAATCTATCATTGCTCGCTGATGGAAAATGATGAAATCAGGTGTCATATCCAAGATATTATTCAAAAGGGGCACATCATACCCAACTCCTCCCTTTTCAAAAGCCCGATTGTACTGGTCCAGAAGATGGATGGGACTTGGTGACTCTGCATTGATTACAAATCCTTCAACAAAATCATAGTCAAGAATCGGTACCCAATTCCAAGGATTGATGACCTTCTTGACCAACTCAAGGGTAAAAATTTCTTCAGTAAGATTGACCTCAAGTCTGGCTACCACCAGGTTCCCAATGAACCAACTAATGTATGGAAGACAACCTTCAAATATAAAGAAGGTATCTTCGAATGGTAGGTCATGCCCTTTTGCTTAACAAATGCACCAACCACTTTCATGAGGTTGATGGATGATGTATTGAGACCCTTCACTAACTCTTTTGTGGTGGTATATTTGGATGACATCGTCATCTTCAACAAAACTTGGGAGGAGCACATGCGGCATATTCAATAGGTTCTAAGCACTCTGCAGCAACACAAGCTATATGCCAACCTAGAAAAATGATCTTTTGGCATGAACAGGGTCAAATACTTGGGCTACATGTTTGATGAGCATGGGATACATGTTGATCCAGCTAAGATCCAAGTCATCCGTGACTATCCGGCCTCGACCACACTAACTGAGCTTTGGAGCTTCTTGGGACTAGCCATATTGTATCGACGGTTCATTTTGGGATTCACCCATATTACATGGGCCCTCAAACAGGTGACCAAGGGAGGTGGCAGGGAAAATTTTGTGAGGGGGAAGGAACAACAATGAGAATTCAATGATCTAAATCATCGGTTGTGCTCAGCTCTAGTACTCTCTGTTGTAGGAAAATCTGCTTGTGGACAAGTAGATCGACCTCTAAGGTTTGACCTTAACCCTAGACAAAAAAGTGCTTATCATGGACACTGAATTTCTTTCGAATCTATCTAAGCCTAATGCATGAGAAGGGAGAATAACAGAAGTACCTCTTAACCGACGTTTGTCCCTGCACGCTCTGAGTTGTGCTCCAATCCTTTGCTCCTCGTCGAGGTCTGTAGACAAATCAAAGTACGACCACTTCCTACTCTACTGACATTAGCTTGAAAACAGATCTATCACTGAAGGATAAGTTCATGTAACATCAGACACAAACTAGAAAGAAACAGGCCAAGCGTGTCATATTAATGAGAATGACGAAAACACTGCTTACAATCGTAGATGCGAATGCGACAGCTTCGTCAAGTCCTCTTCGTCTAGCCCTTGCCTGAAAGATCCACAACCTGGATGGCAGCAGCTGCATTGATTACTCTTCTCTAGCTGACTGCAAATTTCCTCCAAGATCATAAGTTTCACATATGTAATTCCTCTCTCCTCTCCTCACCATAGAGCTTGCTTATATGGGTTGGGAAGAGGCTAACCACTTGAGTTATGTTTAGAACCAGTTAGGAACCTCTTCCTTGGTTGAGAGATATTTTGACAGAACCAAGAATTCGAGCTTAACTGCCTCCTAAACTCGAATGATTCTCCCCTTATTCTTCTCATCGGGCTAACAGTTCACCCAGAATAGGGAGCGCTCCTTCAGAAAGGTCACAGAGTGCTATAACGCTCCCAGAAAGGTCCATAGAAGCGCCAGCGCTCCAAATTTGGGAAACGCTCCTGCAAAGGGGTGGAAAAGCACTATAACACTCCTTATCCATGGTGAAGGGGCGCCAGTGCTCCTCAGGTAGTGTTAGAGGAGCGTTCCCCTTCCAAAACCTTGATTATGAAGCCTTCTAAGGTGTTAAGAGATGTTTGACTTCAGTAGACCAGTTTCCTTCCTTCAAACTGAGTAAATGAGATGTTTCAAGTGCCTCTGTAATGTCGCCATTGAGGTAACATGATTCAACAATATCTACAACACTCTTGTGACCGACTTGCGACATTTGCGACAAGCTGTACAGGAGTTGCGACACTTGCGACAAGTGAGAGGTATGTGCGACACTTATCCAGTTGAGTGATTTGGATGTGTAACACTCTCCTTTCTCGATCTGAAACAACCATTCGAGATTGATACTGATGCATATGAATATGTTGTAGGTGCGATTCTCACTCAACACAGTCATCCGGTGGCATACCATAGTGAGACACTCATAAATGTTGTCTAGAAATACCCCACCTATGACAAGGAAATGTATTCCATTGTACAAGCTTTTCATCAATGGAAACATTACATTCTGGGAAAGGATACAATCATCCACACTAATCACAAGCCTTTGTAATTCATACAGAAATAGGGGAAATTGCAGAACGACCTCCTTCAGAAGTGGTCCACCTACAGCAGTTCAATCCCAACATCGAGTATAAGACATGGATCTTAAATCATGTAATTGATTTCCTCAATTGACCTCTCGTGGTTGTACTGACCACTATGATCCATTCTTGTGGACATGAGGCATCTGAGTGGCCTTAACTTTATTATCAAGATCCAGACTTGGCCACCACCTATCAGGTCTTGGGTACAGGTGCGACTATCACTAATTTTCACATTTAGGATAGACTATTATGACATATATGTCATATATGTGTTCCTACAAGTGAGTGTGCAAATAGGATTTGGGAATCCCACTATAGTTGGATGGCAGGACATTTTGGCATGGAGAAAACCATGGCCATTCTTCAAAAACATTTTTATTGGCCAAAACTTCGATAGGACATCAACAAGTATATTAGATATTGCATTTCTTGTGCCATTTCCAAGCCAACCATCAAGAAGAAAGGCTTATACAACCCTCTTCCTACTCTCGAGAAGCCTTGGGAATCCATCTAAATGGATTACATGTCTGGCCTTCTATCCACCAAGCAAGGAAATGACTGCGTATTTGTGGTCATTGATCGATTTTTGAAGATGGCCATCCTCACAGCCTACAAGAAGAATATCATAGCGGAAAGTAATCCTAAGATCTTCTTTGAATGAGTGTGGGTCCATTTTTGGATACCACAGACCATCATCTCTGTCCGAGACAACAGGTTCCTTAGCACATTTTGGTTGAGTCTCTAGTCACTGTTGGACACCAAGATCACTAAATCCAATGCTTTCCACCCCTAAAGATATGACCAAACAGAGGTCTTCAATCAGATGATTGTGTACATCTTGTGCATGTACAACTCTAAGCATACATGTACATGGGATGAGAGCCTCCCCTATGTTCAACACAATTACAATAGGGCTCTCCATAGCTCCATTGACCATAGCCCATTTCAGGTGGGGTGGGGATTCCAACCCTTGAGTCCCATTGATGTTGCACTACCTCTTCCCACTACACAAATAGACTCTTCCCATGTTCAGTCTTAGACTGACAAAGACACCAGAGACATTGAGCGGATTTAGCACATCCGCTAAAAAGTCTAAGAGATTTTGCAGAAATCCAATGCTAAGTACAAGAAGTGCCATGATCAACACAGGGTATCACACCAGTTTCAGGTTGGCGACAAAGTTTGGTTATATTTGCAAAAGAAGCATCTCACAGGGCCCCATCAAAAGATCCACCCACTTTTCTACGGGCCTTACACTGTCACCAAGGCTATGGGTAGCAATTCTTTTGAGCTCAACACTCCACCCTTCCTTGGCCTACACCTAGTTTTAAATGTGGACCTCCTTCGGCCATATTTTCCACCACTATTGGACACCTCAGAAATCGCAGAACATCTGACACCAAAAGAGCTCAACCCTGACTGCATGGAACAAGCATCCACTGATCAGATAGTGGACACACAGGTCAAGGGAACTCGCCAGCAGAGGATCCAGCCTTATCAGGTTGTCAAGGTCAGGCATCTCCTACACCAAGGCAAGTGGCTCACCTTGAGCCAAATCTAGCAGAAGTTTCTTCACCTAATGGGGGAGCTCAACACAATGGAGAACATTGCTTGCTAAGAGGGAGGATTGATCCAGGTGGATATTGGTGGTTTCCCACCTATTCCAACTGGCTCCTTTTGTCCGTTTTTAGTTCAACTCATTCTTCTATACTTCTTTGTAATTGTGGGTTCTACACTTCTGTGGATGTCTGAAGCCCTACACATGTTTCAGGTGGATACTAGTGTCCTCTCACCTAAGCCAACATGCTTATTTTGTATGTTTTCTTGTATGTTTCTGTATGTGTCCTCTCACCTAATGCAACATGTTGTAGGTGGATACTAGTGTCCCATCAAAACCAATTGCAACTTCAGAAAACAAGCCAACAACCATGGAAATGGAGGCACACAAGCCAACAACCATGGTGATGGAGGCACACAAGCTAACAACCAAGGTTACCAAGGCACATAATTCAACAACCAAGACAACAGAGGCACACAAGTCTAAACCAAGGCAACTGAGGCACACAAGTCAACAACCATGGTGACAATGACACCCAAAACATCCCAGAAAACAACGACAAACACGCCAACAACTATGGAACCGAATACCAGCCCAAGTTCGCCTTCTAGACCAACTAATACCAGGTAATGACCAACTTATACTAAGTGTCTTTTGTTTTCCTTTGTAAAATTTATTCTCTTGAGCGCAGTATATGAACAAAGGTGTCGTGATTTTACTTTTTTTTTTTTTTTTAATCTATAAAAAGATGTCATGATTTAGGTTGTTTTTGCATTGTAGGTATGGGAAATAAATAAATTCATTCGAAGATTGTACGTTGATGTTCGAATGACTATGTGTTTGCATGGTGAAGTACTTATGGTTTGTTTAGGGTGGAATGATGTGTCCACTATATCAATTCAATTCTGTAATAGTCATGCCCATTAATGGTCACGTTAGCCTTTGCAAGATTGATGTGCAGTAAAAACAAGATGGAGGCTGGCATGTTAATCATATTATAATTATAATTATGTATTATCTGTTAATAACTCTATCAAGACTATTTAGCATTTTTTTCTTCCACACATTTTTAATAACTTAATAAAATGATATTAAAAATAATGAAGAATATCTCTCTTTAAACAACTAGATGCTAAGAACTATCTAAACCTAACTACTAAAAACTTCTAGATACAATGTAGTATTATTTGACAATGTCAATCTATGGATACATAGACAATAAATATCCATAAACAATAAATATCTCAAGTAAAAAATTAATAGGAGTAATTATATTATTCCAACCTAGATGGAATATAATTGTACTTACATAGATTTTGAAATCCATGATTAAATATTTAAAATATGAGCATATTGAGCTAGGATAGACACATTATTGCTTTTAAGAGAATGAAACGATCATAAGCTTGTCTAAATCTCCTACTACAATATATTAAATT
Organism: Picea glauca; assembly: GCA_000966675.3. Classification (NCBI taxonomy): domain Eukaryota; kingdom Viridiplantae; phylum Streptophyta; class Pinopsida; order Pinales; family Pinaceae; genus Picea; species Picea glauca. The sequence goes on along the minus strand of JZKD02S2251696.1, from coordinate 201,390 downwards.
TACAAGATAACATGTTCATCCAAATGAGTTTTCTTGTATATATAGGGATACACAACTATAAAGAAATGATAATAAACTAACAAAACTATGGTTAAAGTAATAATAACGAAAGTAATAATAACAAATGAGAGTTATGGTTAGGGGCTTAACTTTCTCCTCTCATCTTCCAAAGTCACATTTTTTGTTAGCAAGTTCTTTCACTTAGTGAGGTACTCACTGATTATTACTCATGTCCAAGTTCTTTCACTTAATGAGGTGCTCACTCATTATTACTCATGTCTATAGTTTCCCTATACATGTTTCAATGGTTGTTTCACTTTCTATTATGACTTTTCCATTTTCAATATAAATTGGGATCTTGTCATATACTACCTTCTTTAAAGAAGAAACATAAAAGAAACTCAAATCTATAGCCCATATTAACAATACTAAACAACACCTTCAAGAGATCTCTTGATGGTCAGAAAAATTCTTGTAACAATAACAAGTGAGGATCTAGCTATGGAAAGTCCCTATCAAATTTACTCTAGTTTAAGGTAGCGATATCGAGTAGTATGTGAGCCCAGTTGCCACCAAAAAGGGTTGGATACCATGTACATAAAATGTATTTAATATATATATATATATATATATATATATATATATATATATATATATATATATATATATATATAATAAATATCTTATATATATAGGCACATATTTCTTTCCCTCAGACACAATACACAAAAGATCTTTTGAAAATATATTTTTTCATAAAATAAGATATAAGTGTTTTTCTATCCAATAAATATCTATCACCGAAATCACCAATTCAAAAATAAATTTCATGAAAATAAAGAACACTCATAAAAGTCAACTTACAAAAATGAAAGAGATATAAAACCTTATCTTTATCATTAACAGATACACAATTTTCCAACCCTTTCTCTATCAAAAGAACTTCCTTTTAACCCCCCAAAATTACACAATGCCCCATTCAATTTCTATTTTCTTCTATTATAACAACATTTACTTTCCAATCCACAATCCTTGAAAAAAATCCTATGATTATGTTGATGTTTGTAGCATTGGACAGGTACTTCCCATAGATCTAAGTTGTCCAAATCTTTCTACCTTAGTAATCTAATTTAATTTAAAAAATTATTAAAGTAAAGTTGTTTTATTAATTAGTTGATTTTAATTTAATGAAATGTTAAAGTTATTAGCATTAGTGAATTAAATCTGAGCCATTGATCTCAAGTGAGGTGATATTTAATATCAACTCTCAATCATTTTGGAGATTAGGGTTAGGTCATAACTCAAGATTATAAAACAAAGTCTAGGGTGAAGGAGGGACATA
>JZKD02S2251696.1:164300-177931 GCA_000966675.3 Picea glauca | reverse complement strand
CATTCTAGCGAGTCTTTCACTCTGTATTTTTACAGTCTCTGTACATTTATTTCATTAATAGAAATCGTGTATTACTGTATCTCTGTGTTTATGGTTGTATCTCTGATATATTTCTTTTATATTACTGGATATACACGATATCTCTGTGCATTTCTTTATTATATCTCCGCTCTCATTTCGTACCGAAAATAATCTGGATCAATCGAATGGTATGAGATGAAAATAGAAAACTGTAAAACATAGCAGGGCATCAATTACTAAAGAGTCCTATCTTGTTTTCTATAGAGGAAAAGAGATAGTGTAGCCTTGAATAATGCATAAAATGCAGTAATCTACACAACAAGCAAGTCTTGATTTACTCCCAATAAATGCATAGGAAAAGTTGCTTACTTAATAAATTACTAATACCTTGTGATTACAGTAGTTGTTGTACTAAATTGGAACCAAACATTTATCAAGGAATACATAAAGGAATGTTGAGAAATGGAAAACAAAAGAAACACATAACCCAGATTTAAGAAAACTTGGAATCTTTGTCTGCACTTATATTAATACTCTATAAGGATAGTTTTTTCTATTACAATGGGCAAGAAGAAGCCATAAATAAGTCTTTAATCTATGTTTTTATACAAAATGGTCTCAACTCAAAATGGTTCGACTTTTCATAATTCTAAAAATACTAAATTTAACAATATGTAAAACTGAAAACTTCATTGGCCTTCTCCTCTATCTCTTCGTCTGCTGGCATAGGCGTTTCTTCTCCTCATCCTTTACTTGGAAATAGCTATGATCTGATCCTGACCTATATGAGTCATATTCACATGTTTTATCATTTGTTTCCATATGTGTTGGCTTTCACATATTCGACACATTGGATGCATCTGCTCACTAATTGTACCACCAAACCAGAAGGTGCAGTTGCCTCATTTGCTTCAAAAATGTATAACTTATTTTCTATCTGGGGAAACCTTTAATGTATCTTTTTTTCTCCCAAATATGTGTCCTATAACTCCATGCTTGGACTTAGTATCCATTTTTTTATTTGGATAAGATCAATTTGGTTCATTTACTGGATGATCATCATGGCCTCTTCTTTTCTTGTCCTAGAGTTACATTGGTTCCTTGATTTGTCAATATTCCCCAGGGATTCAGAGATATTATTTCCTTCAACATCAAGTAGACCTTTGTCTAGTGAAGATATTTCTTCTAGACAAGCTTTGTGTACCTCTTTGGCCAATATTTTTCTTTCGGCAATATTTGATTCCTAGGCCTTCAAAATTATGTTACGTCTGGTTTTCTAAGACAGAGACAGTTGAGGAGCTGTCGATACATAATCTTTTGGTACTAGAAAGATATCCTTTTGAAACTTATCCCGAGTTGCATGAGCTTCCCTTTCTTTAATGTAAATGTTATTCAGGGAAAGGTCTACCACCCAGTAACAATTTTGAATAGCTTCCACTTTTGTAAAAGGATCTTGTTGGGTTGATTCTGGCTTCTCATGTACTTCCAATGCTTGAGCTTGGAAAGCTTCCATATCTATTATTGTACCTTCAACCAAGTATATATTGGCTTGTAGTTTCTTGATTAATTATTCTTGCTGAGTGACCAACACTTTGTTGTCTTGTGAGTTTTGATGGAGCTCATGGAGGTTAGATTTTAGTTGTTGGATATGATGTCTATCATCGGCTATGACTTGTTCAAACTATTTGTTCATCTTATTTCTGAAATCCCTTTCCATGGTCGTCATCTAGTCTTGCAACTGCCTTACCAACAGATTTCTCTCTTTCAGCTAATTCGCTAGATTTTCTACTAAATATTGATTGGCCGTGGCAAAGGAACCTAATGAGCCTGCCATTTCCCTGGAGAAATTTTTATCATCTAGACCCTATCCATCATACAATATTCTTTTCCTTTTGACTGTTGTACCATATTTTTCATGCACTTCTCTTTTAACTATGGCCCTTCTCTTCTTAATGAAAAAGAAGTCCAAAGGAGGCATTTCTTAGGCTGAAATTGGAGTAAGGTCCTCTATAAATATGACTTGGTCATTGGTATTTCCTTGAATCGACTGTAAAGGTATTAATGACATAATGGGGCTAACTATCTGTATGGACGTTTGTTGCTTTGTTGTGTTGGTATTCGGTTTATCTGGTGTAGACAACGATGTATCCTGTCCTTTTTTTTTTAAATCTTTAATATGAGCTGTTGTTTTAGTGCTTGGTGGGTTTGGTAATGAAGAATCCACTCCCTACATTGAGACTTCGACATTCTTTGGATTTTCCTCAGTACTCTGTTCGTCAGAAATTCCTGCCTCTAAAATCTGAGGCGTAGCTTCCTATGTAGATGAAGGTGTTATTGGCTCCCCTTGTAATACCTTTGGAAAACTATTCTTTCTATGCTTCTGAAAATTTTTGAAATTGGCTAATTGATCGAGAGATAGAGTTGAAACTCTACTCAATACTTCCTCATATTACCTGACTCCCCTGAATACTTCGTCCTGAGGGGAAATCTCGTGCACATACTTCTTTAAATTGTATTGAGCCAGGTGAGCTTCCACAATCTTATGTGGATCGTGCCTCTTAAACTCAATATCAACTAACTTGACATCTTCTAGAGCCACAACCTCTTATCATACCAATCGATCTGGTTAAAATTTTGGGAGACCATGGGGGGGAACCATGCACCCAAAACCCCTAATATAGGAAACAATTTCCTCAATATAGCAGTTTTCTATTTTCCCCGGGTTTTCCATGATTTTTTCTAAAATACTGGGAGGTGGGAAACTGTATAGGGTGATATGAATCGACACTACTACATAATGACAGGTTTCATAGAAGAAATATCTATCTTTGTCATCCCACAACTTGGAGTGATAGAAATGGATAAGCTCGGCGTTGGTTGGGTTCCAACTCCAGCTCATCAGAGGGAAAGGAGTGATAAACAAAAGGGCATCCATGATGTATGTCGACATGTAGAAAGGATCAATTTTCCCTTTGGAATTTGCTAATTGGTACCCTGTGATTTCTTTGGCTAGGTTGCCTGATAACATCTTGGCCTACTTGAGAGAATATCCCTCAACCACTTCATGCATAATTTGTACCCATGCAAGTAGAAATTGAGAGGAGTCCTTTTTCCTGAATATCCTACATAGAATCATAGCCACATAGATCATATGGGAATCTAACGATGCTATGACATATACGATGTGAGTGTCGGCTCTGAATTTTTCAGGATGCCCCCACCAGTCCTTGATTAAATCAAGGTATTTTTTCCCATACTATGTGAAATGTTGTTGGTCAAACTCCGTTATGAATTCAACATTGTAACTATATTTAAAAATCGGGGATAATTTATACATTACTTGTATATGCTCCAGTCGAAAAGACCCAACAACAACCTTCTGTGAATTGCAAATTCTCCTAGTTGAAATGTCGACGTTCTCCAGGGCCCAGCCTATCATGTTGTTATACAACATGAGCCTAGGACGCACAACCATCTTGTGTATATCTGACTCAGCTATATCCCTAATTTAGTCGCATGGGTTTCTGTTACTTCGTTGCCTGAATCCTCTAGGCAATTTATCAACTCGTGTTGTATAATATTGAACACCTATGTCCAGTATTTCACAGTATATATGGCTCTTGGTGAAGTGTCTAAGAGAACATATGTGTCCAAATTTACGCTCTCACCATCTACTTTATCCATTTTTCATGGTGCCATGATATTAATGAAATCATAACTGTGTTACCTGCTACAGGATAATGTGTGAGCTTATGCAGCTGGCTTAAAACTTGTTATTTTGTGAGAATGAAAATATAATTCAAAATCCAATATTATTATTCACCTAAAGCATATTGATTTACGAGTACCTTTACTGGCGAAAAATTAATTTACCTTAATGACGAAATCTAAGCAGTGATCTGCAATCTATATTGAAATCATTGCCATTTATTTGTGATTAATGCCATAAATATTGGTGGTTCATGATCAGGAACTTGGATGAATCGGGTTTGAAAATTCCTGAATCGCGAACTCGTGAGAAATTAATTATGAGATAATATTGTTTAAGATATTAATTAATCATGTTTAACTTTAAAATTTTTTGGGTATTCGGGCTTCGATATTTTAATGAGTAGCTTGAGATAGAATCCCTAAAACCTGAAACCACGAAATGATTAATTATCAGATAATTGTTTTTAGTTTTAATTAACCCCTTTTAATTTTGAAATGTTTCAGAAGTTTGGACTTCAAAGATTTCAAGATGTGATGGATGATAAACGTATTAACTTCCGAAGTACGAAGTTATTAACTGTCTTTAATTGAGATTAACTTAATTAATTAAGATTTGATATTTCAGGATTTTACCGCTTTGTGGATTTAAAAGTTAGTTCCTTATTATATTCTCGAAAGGCTATTACTTGTAGTGATGCATGGAAGATGACATCATTTTAGATGACGTGTCAAGGTCAAGGGGTGCTAAGTGTTAATTAAAATCATGTGAATCTTTAGATTAAAATCTCAGAGAAAGGTGCCACGTGTTTACTCGGGGAAGATTTAAAACGTACATGTTTACCATGAAACATGTCTTTCAAAAGTTGGTGAAAAAGTGATAACAGATATATTCAGGTTTTGGGCTTTTTAAAGTTATGACTTTTTGAAATGCCTGAAGCACGAAGCTTCAAAGAAGACTCTGCCAACTTATCTCTTTAACCGTTTGGCGGCTCCACAAATATGAAGAGATTTAGGATCATTCGATTATATGGACGACTTCATCAACGACATATATCATGTGCATCTTATTCTTATTTAACAAGGAATGAAATTTATTCAATGTCCAAAATTTTAGAAACATATATATGTTCCAACACTCCCCACATATGAATAAGGGAAAAGGCATCCCCAACCCACACAGCAAGAGATAGAGAAAAGAGGGCCACTCTCAGGACAACCAATCCTATCCACAACAAAAGAAGGGCAATGAAAATATTAAGAAGCAAATAGGAAAATGGTGTGAGTACCATAAAATCCCTTGGCACAAAACTGAACAATGTTGCTCCAAGCAGTCACTCATGATCGATATGAAGGCTTCTGAGTCAGAGGCCAATTTTGATTCTAAATCAAATATCGAAGGAGGGAAGCAGATTATCGATGCTAAACCCAGTGCCACTATCACAGCCACCAAACTCTGACCAAGCTAACCAGAAGAACCAGAGAAAAGGGAATGCCTCTTTCACTAACAAATTCGAGTAAAGGGGGATCCACCTCATTTAATTGTTGATAGAGGCAGTCAGAAGAACCTAATTTCAACAAAGTTCATCAAGAAGCTAAACTTGCCAATGAAGCTGCACCCACAACCCTACACTTTCGGTTGGCTTTTCCAAGGAAGAGATCTTTGTGTTAGCCAACTATGTCATCTACCCTACGACACCAACCTTTCAAAGATGATGTATTTTGTGATATTTATCCCCTTGAATTTTGTGATGTTATTTTAGGAAAACCATATTTTTGGAAGCATCATGTTGTGTATCAATCTAGACCCCGCAGTGTTATTATTAGTTTGGGTAGAAAATTGTATAGGATACTAGAGGTAGCGTCACCTACCGCTATTTATTTAATCTCTGCTAAGCAATGTAGTAAGGTCACAGTAAGCAGAAGGTCATCACCACATCCATTGCCTCTACACAAATCTTCTCTTTGCAGCAGAAGCAAGTGGAAAAGATCATGGAAGAATATAGAAACATCTTCTCCCCACCCACTGGGGTACCGATGCACTGCCAAGTCAAGCATCCAATTGATATGACCCCCAGTTCACCTCTACCTAATGGACCAATCTATCATTACTCACTGTTTGAAAATGATGAAATCAGGTGTCATATCCAAGATCTTATTCAAAAGGGGAACATCAGACCCAGTTCCTCCCCTTGCAAAATCCTGATTAACTGGGCTAGAAGAAGGATGGGACTTGGTGAATCTACATTGATTACAAATCCTTAAACAAAATCACAGTCAATAATTGACACCCAATTTCCAAGATTGATGACCTTCTTGACCAACTCAAGGGGAAAAAGTTCTTCAGCAAGATTGACCTCAAGTCTGGCTACCACTAGGTTCCCAATGAACCAACCGATGTATGGAAGACAACCTTCAAATATAAATAATTTACCTTCAAATCTAAAGAAGTTATCTTCAAATGGCAGGTCATGCTCTTTGGCTTAACAAATGCACCAACCACTTTCATGAGGTTTATGGATGATGTATTGAGACCCTTCACTAACTCTTTTGTGGTGGTATATTTGGATGACACCGTCATCTTCAACAGAACTTGGGAGGATCACATGCGGAACATTCAATAGGTTCTAAGCACTCTGTAACAACACAATTTGTATGCTAACCTAGAAAAATGACTTTTGGCATGAACAGGGTCCAATACTTGGGCTACATTGTTGATGAGCATGGGGTACATGTTAATCCAGCTAAGATCCAAGTCATATGTGACTAGCCAGCCTCGACCACACTAACTGAGCTTCAAAGCTTCTTGGGACTTGCCAACTTCTACCGACAATTCATGTTGGGATTCTCCCATATTGCATGGGCCCTCAAAAAGGTGACCATAGGAGGTGGCAGGGAAAATTTTGTGAGGGGGAAGGAACAACAACAAGAATTCAATGATCTAAAACATTTCTTGTGCTCATCTCTAGTACTCTCCTTTCTCAATCTGCAACAACCATTTGAGATTGAGACTGATGCATATGAATATGTTGTAGGTGCAATTCTCACTCAACACAGTCATTTGGTGGCATACCATAGTGAGACACTCTTAGAAGTTGTCCCAAAATACCCCACCAATGATAAGGAAATGTATTCCATTGTACAAGCTTGTCATCAATGGAAACATTACATTCTGGGAAAGGATACAATCATCCACACTAATCACAAGCCTTTGTAATTCATACAAACACAGGGGAAATTGCAGAACGACCTCCATTAGAAGTGGTCCACCTACCTGCAACAGTTCCATCCCAACTTCGAGTATAAGACATGGATCTTAAATCGTGTTACTAATTTCCTCAGTCGACCTCTCATGGCTACACTCACCATTATGCTCCATTTCTATGGACATGAGGCATATGAGTGGCCCCAACTTTATTATCAAGATCCAGACTTGGCCACCACCTATCAGGTCTTGGGTACATGTGCGACTATCACTGATTTTCACATTTAGGATAGACTATTATTCCATCTAGTCCATCTCTATGTTCCTACAAGTGAGCGTGAAAATATAATTTGGGAATCTCACTACAGTCGGATGGCAGGACATTTTGGCATGCAGAAAACCGTGGCCATTCTTTAGAAACATTTTTATTGGCCAAAACTTTGACAGGACGTCAGCAAGTATATCATATATTGCATTGCTTGTGCCATTTCCAAGCCAACCATCAAGAATCAAGGCTTATACACCCCTCTTCCTACTCTTGAGAAGCCTTGGGAATCCATCTGAATGAATTACATGTCTAGCCTTCCGTCCACCAAGCAAGGAAATGACTGCGGATTTGTGGTCATTGATCGGTTTTCGAGGATGGCCATCCTCACAGCCTGCAAGAAGAATATCATAGAAAAAAGTACTCCCAAGCTCTTCTTCGAATGAGTGTGTCTCCATTTTAGGATACCACAGACCATCATCTCCGTCTGGGATGATAGGTTCCTTAGAACATTTTTGTCGAGTCTCTAGTCAATTTTGGACACCAAGATCACTAAATCCAATGCTCTCCACCCCCAAAGAGAGGACCAAACAGAGCTCTTCAATCATATGATTGTCCACATCCCGTGCATGTACAACTCTAATAATTCACGTACATGGGATGAGAGCCTCCCCTATGTTCAACACAATTGCAATAGGGCTCTCCATAGCTCCACCGACCATAGCCCATTTCAGGTGGGGTGGGGTTTCCAACCCTTGAGTCCCATTGATGTTGCACTACCTCTTGCCACTACATAGATAGACTCTTCCCATGTTCAGTCTTAGACCGACAAAGCCACCAGATCCATTGAGCGGATTTAGCACATCCACCAACAAGTCCAAGAGATTTTGCAGAAATCTAATGCTAAGTACAAGAAGTGCCATGATCAACACAATGTATCACACCAGTTTCAGGTTGGCAGAAATTTTTGGCTACATTTGCAGAAGGAGCATCTCACAGGGCCCCATCGGAAGCTCCACCCACTTTTCTATGGGCCTTACACTATCACCAAGGCTATGGGTAGAAATTCTTTTGAGCTCAACACTCCACCCTTCCTTGGCCTACACCCAGTTTTCAATGTGGACCTCCTTCGGCCATATTTTCCACCATTATTGGACACCTCAGAAATCGCAGAACATCTAACACCAAAAGAGCTCAACCTTGACTACATGGAACAAGCATCCACTGATCAGATAGTGGACAAATAAGTCAAGGGCACTTCCTAGCAGAGGATCCAGCCTTATCGATTTTTCAGGGTCAGGCATCTCCTACACCAAGGCAGGTGGCTCACCCGGGGCCAAATCTAGTAGAATTTTCTTCACCTGATGGGGGAGCTCAATGCAATGGAGACCATTGATTCCTAAGAGGGAGGATTGATCCAGGTGGATATTGGTGGCCACCCACCTATTCCAACTGGATCCTCTTGTCTGTTTTTAGCTCAACTTGTTCTTCTATACTTCTTTGTAATTGTGGATTCTACACTTCTATGGATGTCTGAATCCCTACACATGTTCCAGGTGGATACTTGCAAGATACCAAATATAATAAATATGCAGAATAGAAATAAAATGCTGGAAATGGCAGAATAACAGTAATATAACCATCATAATCTCCACAATAACATAGAAATGATATAAGAACAACAAAAGAAATAACACTTTGATTCAGAAAGCAATGTTCACAGGCCTCTTCGAGGGGGTAACCTCCAGTCGAGTAGCACTCTGTTACAATAATCTCCAAGCTAGGGTTTTCATACCCTCGACCCTTATTTATACTAAATATGTCTATCAAGAGAAGCATCTAGAGGAGGATCATTCTAGAAGCAGAAACTTCTATTAGGTCTTCTTACATCCACCTTATTCTATTTTATTGAAAGGCCTTATTAATATTGACCTTTATTACATCCAAATATATTGATCTACCTATGTGTGGGTTAGGACCCTAACATGTCTACCCCCTTAAAAACACCCTTGTCCTTGAGGCTTGAGATGTGGAAACTGCTACAGAATGGTAGTTGGTTCCCAAGTGGCATCTGTTGGAGTCATATCTTTCCACTGGAAAAGCACTTCCTTGATGATTCTCTGACACAGGTGATACTCACGCTGGTCCATAACTGCTTTTGGCTATAGCCAAATGGATCCTTCTTCAGCTAACTCTGGAAGGTTGGTTTGAATTTGGCACCTAGTTCCAATCACCTTCTTTAAGCATGAAACATGAAAAACAGGATGTATCTTCGACTGATTGGGGCAGAGCTAACTGATATGCGACTTGTCCCACATTCTTGATAACTGTATAAGGACCATAAAATTTGGGCTAGCTTCTGACAATGCTCGGCCTTGAGGGAAGTTTGCTTATATGGTTGCAGTCGTAGAAACACCTAATCCCCTTCTACAAATTGATGTTCAGAGTGACCTTGATCTGCTTGCTGCTTCATGCGATTTTTTTCCATGACCAATTTCTCTTTAAGGGTACGAAGAATATTCTCTCGAACTGTAAGTGTTTGGTCAACCACCTGGACCTTCAAGGTACCCAGTAAGTATGAGAGAATTGAAGGTGGCTTCTGTCCATATACTGCTTCAAAAGGATTCATGCAAGTAACTATATGGTAGGAAGTGTTATACCACCATTCGGCTAGGGGTAACCATTGAGCCCACTGATGTTGTTTTTAAGAGGCAAAACACCTTAGATATGTTTCCAAACACTTGTAGACAACTTTCTTTTGACCATCATTCTGGGGATGATAAGCTGAGATGAAATGCAATTGGGTGCCTTGTAGCTTAAACGGTTCTTGCCAAAAATGGCTTGTGAAAATTGGGTCACGATCAGAAACAATAGAGTGCGGCATGCCATGAAGCTTGAAGACCTGGTCCATGAAAATTTGAGCCACCGTGGATGAAATAAATGGGTGTTTAAGAGCACAGAAATGAGAATACATGGAAAGGCAATTCACAACCACCTTTATGACTAATTTATTCCCTGATATGGGTAAGCCAGTAGTAAATTCCATAGAGATATCCTTCCAAATAGTAGGTGGAATAGGAAGTGGTTGTAGTGTGCCCGGATATTTGACTATTTCTCCCTCGTTGCATTGACAGGCCTCATATTCAATGATAAAATTACATATGTCCTATTTCATACCATCCTAGAAAAAATAACGTTTGACCCTGTCATATGTTTTAGTGAACCCTGACTGCCTTGCTGTGGGTGTAGCATGAAGCTCATAAAGTACCATGGATTTAAGCTTTGATTGTTTACTTAAATACAAACGACCTTTGTAGCAAAGCTCATCCTAGATCCAAGAGTACCCTGGGGGAGCCGAAGCCTTGGTCTGCAATTGTTGTATCAGATGCAAACTTTTGGGATCTTGAAGCCATTCCTGGTGCACAACTTGGAGCCAATCTGGTACAATGAAGGAAAGAGAAAAAAGGGATCCTTCTTCTTCATATTTTCGGGACAGTGCATCCACCACTACATTGTCTTTTCCCTTCTTGTAAATGATCTCATAATCATATCCAAAGAGCTTAGTCACCCATTTTTGTTGCTCCTAGGAGGAAATGTGTTGTTCCTGAAAGTACTTGAGGCTTTGATGGTCGATCTTAATTTGGAAGCATTGCCCCAAGAGATAAGGGTGTCACAGATCAACGACATGCAAAATAGAAAACATTTCCTTTTCATAAATGGGTTTGCCCAGATTCCTTTCAGACAATTGCTTGTTGATGAAGGCCAAAGGTCAACCCCTTTTCATAAGGATAGCACCAATTTCTTTCCCTGAGGCATAAAATTCCAACACAAAGGTCTTTGTGAAATTAGGAAGGGCCAGAACCGGAGTGGTGCACATGGTCATCTTCAATGTTTGAAAAGCATGAGAAGTGGATGGAATCCAAGTGAAAGAGTTATTTTTGAGAGCCATGAGAGGTGCTACAATATTTATGAAGTTCTTAACAAACTTGCGATAATACCCTGTTAAGCTCAGAAATCCACACAAGATTTTGAGAGTCTTTGGGTGCGGCTAGTCTTGCATAGCTTCAATATTTTTCAGGTCCACCCTGACGCCATCCTTGCCAACCAGATGACCCAAGTATTCTACTTCTGAGGCACCAAAATCACATTTAGACTGTTTCAGGAAAAGTTGGTGCTGAGAGAGTAGATGGAGAACTTGATCCATATGAGTAAGATCGTCTGTCCAGGTTTTTCTATAGATGATGATATCATCAAAGAAAACTAAGACAAAATGATAGAGAAAGGGATGGAAGACATGATTCATGAGGCTTTGGAAGGTGGAGGGGGCATTACATAAGCCAAAGGGCATGACCAAAAATGCATAGTGTCCCTCATGAGTGCAAAAGGCCATCTTGGGAATGTCTTCCTCTTTCATACATATTTGGCGATAGCCCAAGTGAAGATGAATTTTAGTGAAGAATTGGGCACCACTCAATTCATCCAGGATGTCATCAATGATAGGAATGGGAAATTTGTCTTTAATGGTCAGTTTATTGAGGGCACGGAAGTCAGGACACATTCTACAAGAACCTTCTTTCTTCAGGACCATGACTATAGGAGAAGAGTAAGGTCTCGTACTAGGACGAATAATGTCTGCATTAAGGAGTTCCTAGACCATTTTCTCAATTTCATTTTTTTGTGAGAAGGGGTGGCGATATGGACGAATATTGGGAGGAAGGCTTCCGGGTACAAGGGTAATGGAATGATCATGAACACTGTGGGAAGGAGGGAGTCCTTGGGGAGTGGAAAATACCATTTCATGTTTAGAAAGGAGGGCTTGGAGGTCATGCGGTACCGGGGGTGTCTCCATTGCTTGTATGGCATGGAGTTGGGCAATGACACCAGAATGAACTTTTTTGAGCAGCTTTTCCATGCTATGTAACTAATGACCTCAGGTGAACCAACAGTGATGCCTTGGAATTTATATTGGTGGCCTTCCTGGTCAAATTGCATGGTTAATGCCTTAAAATCCATGAGAATGGAACCCAAATTTCTTAGCCAGTCTGCACACAATACAATGTCACAACCACCCATATCGATAGCAAACATATGGGATTTGAGGTGGTAGTCACCAATTTGGAGACACACATTTTCACAATGCCCTCCACATTTCATGGAACCACCATTGGCAATCATGATTTGGAAATTATTGACAGCATGGATGTAGCAATGAGTTTCTTGGGCAATGTGGCGATGAATAAAATTATGGGTGCTTCCACTATCAACTAGAATGATGACCTTCCGATGATTGATGTAACCGATTAACTTGAGGGTTTGGGGAGCGAAGAAGTCAGTCAGAGCATTGACAAAAATGACAGGTTCTACTTTGGGAGGCTCTGAGGGAGGGGTTATGTCAGTGATTTCAGGTGACTCAGACACAAGGGGAGTTTCAACATCCTCTTCCGAAATATCCTCAGAGATGGACATAAAAAAAATTTGTTCCTTACACTTATGGCCCGGGAAATATTTGTCATCACAATTATAAAAAAGGCCTTTGAGTTAATGTTCAACCATTTCAGCCCTACTAAATTTTTGGATCTTTAATGTGGTGGAGTGAGTAGTGAGATTTACGGGTTTAGGGCGAGGGATAAAGGAAGGTTTACGGTTTTGAGAGGATACAACTTTTTGTGCCTCTTTATCTTTTTTAGTAGCCTCCACCCAAATCAAAGGTCGATCCATGAGGACATGGGCCTGAATCTCCTCCTTGAGGCCACTAATAAAACACTCTCGAAAGAAAGCATCAGTCATGCCCTCTGTTCGAAAATCTAGGTGCTCAAATGTAGCTATGAAGTCTTCCATTGTTCCTAATTGTTTCAGCTTTGTCAAATGGACCAAATGGTTGGTGTTAGTTTCAAAGTGTTCATAAATCTATACCACAAATTTTGTCCAAGCAATATACCCTTGACGAGAATTTTTTCTCCATTGCCACCATTGCCAACATTCTTGATCTAGATGTAGAACAACATACCAGAGTTTGGCCAAGTCATCTGTAATGTTGTATAAAGATGAGTAATGTTACTATGTGTATGAATCCCTCAACCGTGGGTTTATTCGTGTAATGAAAGATCTATGTAGCTTAAAGACGTCAAAATATGTCTCTACCCTAGAAAAAAAAATCCCACAATTTTTGCGAAGGAAAGTGCTCGGATACCACTTGCAAGATACCAGATATAATAAATACACAGAACAAAAATAAAATTCTAGAAATGGTAGAATAACAGTAATATAACCAACATAATCTCCACAATAACACATAAATGATATAAGAACAACAACATAAATAGCACTTTGATTCAGAAAGCAATGTTCATGGGCCTCTTCGAGGGGGAAACCTCCAGTCGAGCAGTGCTCTGTTACAATAATCTCCAAGCTAGGGTTTTCATACCCTCGACC
>JZKD02S2251696.1:116892-129828 GCA_000966675.3 Picea glauca | reverse complement strand
CACTTTATTTTCAATGTATCTTTTGTACTTGGATACCTAACATGGCCTCGTTGTCGGTACCCAATCTTTATTTTCACCATAGTGATGTTCAGGGGGGGTGTTGGAGTTACTTCACACACACCTAGGATTTATTTTTCCTAACGTTATTCCTTCTTTATTATTCATAATTAGTCATTATCTAGTCTCCTATATTTTAGGGGAGAATATTCCACCTGGAGAATATTCTCTTGCAGTTAACACTTTAGTTTGACTAATTGAGTTGAGTTTAGATGTTGCATTGAGATCATCACCATGCAACATTGGGATCATCACCATCCTAATTCAAACTTGCCTTGGTATCATCACTAGACTGGTGCATTAGCCTTGATTTCCTAAGTTAACTCCTCACTACTCTATGTTCAGACAGTTAACTAAAGATTAGTTGACTAGTTAACTCAACTAGGTGCCAGTTCACTTCCATAACTACCTGAGAGACTAGAATAGGTGGCAGTTCACTCTCATAACTGCTGGTGTGTGTCCAGATCACTCTATACCACCACTATGGTGCATTGGTTCACCTCAAGTCGAACTCATTGAGATATACAGAGTATATCATGTGTAAATTATTCATTATTCATAACGGATAATGAGAATTCTTCCATTCTTTCTCTCCTTCTTCTTCTTTCTCCAATTCTCTCTGCAAATGTGTGTATTATTGTTTAGCAAGATATATTTTTTGCATGTTCAACACATTTACATGTGTTTCTAAGGTTTCAAGAATTTTTTTTTGGGCAACTTGTTTTTCAGCTAGTGGTTTAGTAACCACCACCTCATTCGCATTGTTTCTTAATATAATCTTTTTTTATGGAACACTTGTAGTATTTTTTTCTCTGGGCCTTAAATTATACTTCTGTTGAAGTTCTTTCATAATGGATTCAACGATTCCTTGATATTCAGACTCTCCTAGGTTATCTATACTTTCCTCGTTACTAAACATGGGCTCTTGGTATAAAGATCTTTCATAATCCTGTCTAGTTAGATGAGTTTATTGGTCATCGTCACTAAGGTTTTATATATCCTCTTCTAGCCCCTCATAATTGTGCATATCATCTCCTATAAAAAAAATTGTTTTAAAAGGACCTTGTATTTTTTTATCTTCGTTTTTTACTTGTCTTTGTTGGGTTAGGATTTCTCCTGAAATATTTTCAAGCAAATGGATCAGGTTTGGCTTGGTCTAGTTCCATTCTAAAAATTTTGTTTGACAAATATTTGATTATATTAGCCATGTCATCCGTTTTTTCTTCAGTAGACCTCCCAGATCCGGAGGGCCCTAATTGTTCCCTGAAGCGTTTAGGTTCTTTAGTTCATGTCTCAACCTTGGCTTTTAGTTTACCAGATGCCATCATGTTTGATTCAATTTCTATAGCGTTGTATTGCATCCCTGTGAGGGTAGTCAGTCTTATTTCTCTTAAAAGAAAAGTGAAGTTGGGTTCAAAAGCCCCTACGAAATTCACCTTCGCTGTAGGTTGAGAGGGTTTAAATTCTGCTAGAATCTTATGATAAAGTTTGTTAAATCTCTGAGTAAATTCTAGAACCGACTCAGAGTTCTTCTTTATCAATGCCCTAAATTCAGTCAAGCAGTAAATATGGTCTTTTATTTCTCTCCATTGTCTTTCAAAATCATTTTCTAAATCATCATAGGACCGAAGGGATCCTACCGGGATTCCTTGAAACCAGATTCTTACTTTCCCTTTGACCGTTTGAACTAAAATCCTGGAATAAACATCTTCATGCTATATCCCTAATATATCATCAAAATGATCGAAAAAGGTGATATGCTCTGTGGCAGTTAAATCTCCTTCTCCCGTAAATTTTGGTAAGTTCCTCATATAATTTTTAGGTAAATCATAAAGGGAGAGGGCGAGGACCAAGGGAGCGTATATGGCCGCTACTTTTGAAAAAATTCTAATGGGTGGAGGTTGTCCTTGACCACCTCCCCCTCCACCACCACCTCCTCCAGCGCCACCTCTAGCGACAGCCATTGAAAGTCTAGGGGATGAACTTCGAGAATTAAAAAGAGGGTTTTCAAAAACTTCTACAGACTGAAGTGGAGACATTTCAACTTCCTTGAGATGCGATGAAGGGAAATATGGAAAATGATCATTAGGGAAAGTAAATTCTAGAAAGGGAGGGAAAGGAAAACATGGATTGGTTTCTTTAGAGTTACAAGATGTATATATAGGTGAACTAGCAGGAGACGAATTGGGGTATAAAGTACGCTCTTCAAGATTTTGGAGAACTGAAACCTTTTCTTCAGGTGAGGATGGGGTAGACAGAAAAGTAATGATAGCGAGTATAGAAGAGGATCTTTTATTCAGACTATTTGGAGAATCAGAACTGTCAATTTCAATCTTTATTTCGGGTACAAATTCCTCCAGGTTCTCGTGCCTAACCTCATACTGGCTAGTCAAGGCCTCCGTAGAGGGTGTTTGTTTAATATTATTTTCAGGGGTTGGTTCTTCAATCGGAACCTTAGTATTGACTTGTGTGATTTTCGGTTGGTATTTCTTACCTGTCGATGTGGTAGTCAACTTGAGGTATCCCTTTGGTTTTAATAAATTTTTGGGATCAGATATAGGTGTGGTCTACCTATCGTCTGGGTTGCTTCTGGTATAATTTAGATTAAATGCCATTTTATTTGTAGTGGAGTCGCCAACTGAAAATAAAAAAAAATTGTAATTCAATGTTCAACCTTCGTTCACTATCAAAGATAAAATCTCACCTTGTCATTCTCCCAGGGAACAATAACTTTGTTTCTCCATCCCTATCAACAACACCAAAAATATGTTGTTCCTGAGATTAAACTTAAGGCTCAAAGAATAATGTTAGGCATCATGAATGTTTTTGAGTGTGTTTTAACGTGATTTTTCTACCTTAGTTGTATGAGAAAAATTCCTTAAATGAAATTAAAAGTTTGACAACATAGAGGTCATATTTCATATCTGATTCGAAATTGCAATATATAATGGTATGAGATGAAAATAGAAAAATATAAAACATAGCAGGGCATCAATTACTGAAGAGTCCTACCTTGTTTTCAGTCAAGGAAAAGAGATAGTGTAACCTTGAATAATGCATAAAATGCAGTAATCTACACAGCAGACAAGTCTTGATTTACTCACAATAAATGCAGAGGAAAAGTTGCTTACTTAATAAATTACTAATACCCTGTGATTACAGTAGTTTTTGTACTAAATTGGAACCAAACATTTATCAAGGAATACATAAAGGAATGCTGAGAAATGGAAAACAAAATAAACACATAACCCAGATTTAAGAAAACTTGGAATCTTTGTCCGCACTTGTATTAATACTCTATAAGGATAGTTTTCTCTATTACAATTGGCAAGAAGCATCCATAAATAAGTCTTTAATATATGTTTTGATACAAAATGGTCTCAACTCAAAACGATTGGACTTTTCATAATTCTAAAAATACTAAATTTTACAATATGTAAAACTAAAAACTTCCATTGGCCTTCTCCTCTGTCTCTTCGTCTGCTGGCAGAGGTGTTTCTTCTCCTCATCGTTTACTTGGAAATAGTTGTCATCTGATCCTGACCTGTATGAGTCGTATTCACATGTTTTATCATTTGTTTCCATATGTGTTGGCTTTCCCATATTCGACACATTGGATGCAACTTCTCACTAATTGTACCACCAACCCAGAAGGTGCAGTTGCCTCATTTGCTTCAAAAATGTATAAATTATTTTCTATCTTGGGAAACCTTTCCTGTATCTTCTTTGCTCCCAAATATGTGTTCTGTAACGCCATGCTTGGACTTAGTATCCATTTTTTATTTGGATAATATCAATTGGGTTCATTTACTAGATGATCGTCATGGCCTCTTCTTTTCTTGTCCTAGAGTTACATTAGTTCCTTGCTATCTCAATATTCCCCAGGGCTTCAGAGATATTATTCCCTTCAACATCAAGTAGACCTTTGTCTAGTGAAGATATTTCTTCTAGACAAGCTTTGTGTACCTCTCTGGCCAATATTTTTCTTTCGGAAATATTTGATTCTCAGGCCTTCAAAATTATGTTATGTCTGGTTTTCTAAGACAGAGACAGTTCAGGAGCTTCCCTTTCTTTAATGTAAATTTTATTCAGGGAAAGGTCTACCACCCAGTAACAATTTTGAATGACTTCCACTTTTGTAAAAGGATCTTGTTGGGTTGATTCTGGATTCTCATGTACTTCCAATGCTTGATCTTGGAAAGATGCCATATCTATTGTTGTACCTTCATCCAAGTATATATTGGCTTGTAGTTTCTTGATTAATTATTCTTGCTGAGTGACCAACCCTCTGTTGTCCTGTGAGTTTTGATGGAGCTCATCGAGGTTAGATTTCAGTTGTTGGATCTGATGTCTGTCATCAGCTATGAATTTTTAAAACTATTTGTTCATCTTATTTATGATATCCCTTTCCATGGTCATCATCTAGTCTTCCAACTGCCTTACCTATAGATTTCTATGTTTCAGCTAATTCGCTAGATTTTCTACTAAACATTGATTGGCCGTGGCAAAGGCACCTAATGAGCCTGCCATTTCCCTAGAGAATTTTGTATCATCTAGACCCTGTCCATCATACAACATTCTTTTCCTTTTGACTGTTGTACCATATTTTTGATGCACTTCTCTTTTAACTATGGCCCTTCTCTTCTTACTAAAAAAGAAGTCCGAAGGAGGCATTTCTTCGGCTGAAATTGGAGTAAGGTCCTCTATAAATATGACTTGGTCATTGGGATTTCCTTGACTCGGCTATAAATGTCTTAATGACATAATGGGGCTACCTATCTCTGTGGACGGTTGTTTCTTTGTTGTGTTGGGATCCGGTTTATCTGGTGTAGACAACGATGTATCCTGTACCTTTTTTTGAAAATCTTCAATATGAGTTGTTGTTTGAGTGCTTGGTGGGTTTGGTAATGAAGTCTCCACTCCCTGCATTGAGACTTCGACATTCTTCGAATTTTCCTCAATACTCTGTTGGTCAGAAATTCCTGCCTCTAATACCTGAGGCATAGCTTCCTATGTAGATGAAGGTGTTATTGGCTCCCCTTGTAATACCTTTGGAAAACTATTATTTCTATGCTTCTGAAAATTGTCAAAATTGGCTAATTGATCAGAAGACAGAGTTCAAACTCTACTCAATAATTCCTCATATGACCTGACTCCCCTGAATACTTCGTCTTGAGGGGAAATATCATGCACATACTTCCTTAAATTGTATTGATCTAGGTGAGCTTCCACAATCTTATGAGAATCGTGCCTCTTAAACTCAATATCAACTAACTTGACATCTTCTAGAGTCGCAACCTCTTGGCATACCAATCGATCTGGTTAAAATTTTTGTAGAGCATGGGGGGGAACCATGCACCCAAAAACCCTGATATAGGAAACATTTTCCTCAATATACTAGTTTTCTATTTTCCCAGGTTATCCATGATTCTGTCTGAAATTCTAGGAGGTGGGAAACCATATAGGGTGATATGAATCGACACCACTGCATAATGATAGATTTTATAGAAGAAATATATGGCTTTTTCATCCCACAACTTGGAGTGATAGAAATGGATAGGCTCGGCGTTGGTCAGGTTCCAAATCCAGCTCATCAGAGGGAAAGGAGTGATAAACAAAAGGACATCCATGATGTATGCCGACATGTAGAAAGGAGTAAGTTTCATTTTGGAATTTTCTAATTGGTACACTATGATTTCTTTGGCCAGGTTTCCTGATAACATCTTGGCCTAGTTGAAAGAATATCCCTCAACCACTTCATGCATAATTGTTACCCATGCCAGCAGAAAATGAGAGGATTCTTTTTTCCTGAATATCCTACATAGCATCATAACCACATAGATCATATGGGCATATAATGATGCTATGACATATATGATGTGAGTGTCAGCTCTGAATTTCTCAGGATGCCCCCACCAGTCCTTGATTAAATCAGGGTACTTTTTTGCATACCGTGTGCACTGTTGTTGGTCAAACTCCATTATGAATTCAACATTGTAACTATATTTAAAAATCGGGGATGATTTATACATTACTTGTATATGCTCCAGTCAAAAAGACCCAACAACAACCTTATGTGAATTGCAAATGATCCTAGTTCAAATGTCAATGTTCTTCAGGGCCCAACCTATCATGTTGTTATACAACATGAGCCTCGACTGAACAACCATATTGTGTATATCTGAATCATCTATATCCCTGAGTTTAGCTGCATGGGTTTCGGTTACTTCGTCGCCTGAATCCTCTAGGCAATTTATCAACTCGCGTTGTATAATATCGAACACCTGTGTCTAGTATTTCATGGTATCTATGGCTCTCGGTGAAGTGTCTGAGACAACATATGTGTTCAAATTTATGCTCTCACCATCTGCTTTATCCATTTTTCCTGGTGCCATGATATTAATGAAATTAGAACTGTGTTACCTGCTATAGGATAATGTGTGATCTTATGCAGCTAGCTTAAAACTTGTTATTTTGCGAGAATGAAAATATAATTCAAAATCCAATATTATTATTCACCTTAAGCATATTGATTTACGAGTACCTTTACTGATGAAAAGTTAATTTACCTTAAAGAGGAAATCTAGGCAGCGATCTGCAATCTATATTGAAATCATTGCCATTGATTTGTGATTAATGCCATAAATATTGGTGGTTCGTGATCGGGAACTTGGATGAAACAGGTTTGAAAATTCTCAAGAACCTCGAAGGTCCAGGCAGTTGACCAACACTTACAGTTTGAGAGGATATTCTTCATACCCTTAAAGAGAACTTGGTCATGGCAGAAAATCACATGAAGCAACAAGTAGATTAAGGTCGCTCTGAACGTCAATTTGCAGAAGGGGATCAGGTGTTTCTATGACTGCAACCATATAAGAAAACTTCCCTCAAGGCCGAGCATTGTCAGAAGCTAGCGCCCAAATTTTATGGTCCTTATACAGTTCTCAAGTGTGTGGGACAAGTCGTATAATAGTTAGCTCTACCCGATCAGTCGAAGCTACATCCTGTTTTTCATGTTTCATGCTTAAAGAAGGTGATTGGAACCAGGTGCCAAATTCAAATCAACCTTCCAGAGTTAGCTGAAGAAGGATCCATTTGGCTGTAGCCAAAAGCAGTTTTGTACCAGTGTGAGCGTCTCCTACATCAGAGAATCATCAAGGAAGTGCTCGTCCAGTGGAAATATACGAATCTAGCATATGCCACTTGGGAACCAACTACCATTTTGTAGCAGTTTCCACATCTCAAGCCTTGAGGACAAGGCTGCTTTTAAGGGGGTGGACATGTTAGGATCCTAACCCACACATAGGTAGATCAATATATTTGGATGTAATAAAGGTCAATATTAATAAGTCCTTTCAATAAAATAGAATATGACAGATGTAAGAAGACCTAATAGAAGCTTCCGCTTCTAGAAGGATCTTCCTCTAGATGCTTTTCTTGATAGACATATTTAGTATAAATAAGGGTCAAGGGTATGAAAACCCTAGCTTGGAGATTATTTTAACAGAGCACTACTTGAATGGGGGTTTCCCCCTCGAAGAGTCCTGTGAACATTTCTTTTTGAATCAAAGTGTTATTTATGTTGTTTTTCTTACATCATTTTTGTGTTATTGTGGAGATTATGTTGGTTATATTACTATTATTCTGCCATTTCTAGCATTTTATTTCTATTATGCATATTATTATATCTGGTATCTTGCAAGTATCCACCTGGAACATGTGTAGGGCTTCATACATCCACAGAAGTGTAGAACCCACAATTACAAAGAAGTATAGAAGAACGAGTTGAACTAAAAATGGACAAGAGGAGCCAGTTGGAATAGGTGGGTGGCCACCAATATCCACCTGGATCAATCCTCCCTCTTAGGAATCAGTGGTCTCCATTGCGTTGAGTTCCCCCATTAGGTGAAGAAACTTCTACTAGATTTGGCCCCAGATGAGCCACCTACCTTGGTGTAGGAGATGCCCGACCTTGACAAACCAATAAGGTTGGATCCTCTGCTGGCGAGTGCCCTTGACCTGTGTGTCCACTATCTGATCAGTGGATGTTTTTTCCATGCAGTCAAGGTTGAGCTATTTTGGTGTCATATTTTCTACGATTTCTAAGGTGTCCAATAATCGTGGAAAATATGGCCAAAGCAGGTCCACATTGAAAACTGGGTGTAGAACAAGGAAGGGTGGAGTGTTGAGCTCAAAAGAATTGCTACCCATAGCCTTGGTGATAGTGTAAGGCCCATAGAAAAGTGGGTGGAGATTCCGATGGGGCCCTATGAGACACTCCTTCTACAAATGTAACCAGACTTTTCCACCAACTTGAAACTGGTGTGATACCCTGTGTTGATCATGGCACTTCTTGTACTTAGCATTGGATTTCTGCAAAATCTCTTGGACTTATTGGTGGATGTTCTGAATCTGCTCAATGAATCTGGTGGCTTTGTCGATCTAAGACTGAAAATGGGAAGAGTCTGTCTGTGTAGTGGAAAGAGGTACTCCAACATCAATGGGACTCAAGGTTTGGAATCCCCACCCCACCTGAAATGGGCTATGGTCAATGGAGCTATGGAGATCCCTATTGTAATTGTGTTGAACATAGGGGAGGCTCTAATCCCATGTAAGTGAATTCTTAGAGTTGTACATGCACGGGATGTGCACAATCATCTGATTGAAGACCTATGTTTGGTCCTCTCTTTGGGGGTGGAAAGAATTAGATTTAGTGATCTTGGTGTCCAACATTGACTAGAGTCTCGACCAAAATGTGTTAAGGAACCTATCATCCCAGATGGAGATGATGGTCTATGGTATCCCAAAATGTACCCAGACTCATTTGAAGAAGATCTTGGGAGTACTATCCGCTATGAAATTCTTCTTGCAGGCTGTGAGGATGGCCATCCTCGAAAACCAATCAATGACCACAAATACGTAGTCATTTACTTGCTTGGTGTACGGAAGGCCAGACATGTAATCCATTTAGATGGATTCCCAAGACTTCTCGAGAGTAGGAAGAGGGGTGTATAATCCTTTCTTCTTGATGGTTGTTTTGGAAGTGGCACAGGCAATGCAAGATATGATATACTTGCTGACGTCCTGTCGAATTTTTGGCCAATAAAAATGTTTCTGAAGAATGGCCACGGTTTTCTCCATGAAAAAATGTCCTGCCATCCAACTGTAGTGAGATTCCCAAATCATATTTTCACACTCGCTTGTAGGAAAATAGAGATGGCCTAGATGGCATAATAGTCTATCCTAAATGTGAAAATCAGTGATAGTCACACGTGTACCCAAGACCTAATAGGTGGTGGCCAATTCTGGATCTTGATAATAAATTTGGGGCCACTCAGATGCCTCATGTCCACAGGAATGGAGCATAGTGGCGAGTGTAGCCATGAGAGGTCGACTGAGGAAATCAGTGACACAATTTAAGATCCATGTCTTATACTCGAAGTTGGGATGGAATTGTTGCAGGTAGCTGGACCACTTCTGATGGAGGTCATTCTGCAATTTCCCCTGTGTTTGTATGAATTACAAAGGCTTGTGATCAATGTGGATGATTGTATCCTTTCCCAAAATGTAATGTTTCCATTGATGACAAGATTGTACAATGGAATACATTTCCTTGTCATAGGTGGGGTATTTTTTGACAACATCTAAGAGTGTATCACTATGGTATGCCACCAGATGACTGTGCTGAGTGAGAATTGCACCTACAACATATTCATATGCATCAGTCTCAATCTTGAATGGTTGTTGCAGATCGAGAAAGAAGAGTACTAGAGCTAAACACAAGTGATGCTTTAGATCATTGAATTCTCATTGTTGTTCCTTCCCCCTCACGAAATTTTCCCTGCCACCTCCCTTGGTCACCTTTTCAAGGGCCCATGCAATATGGGAGAATCCCAACATGAACCGTCGGTAGAAGTTGGCAAGTCCCAAGAATATTCGAAGCTCAATTAGTGTGGTCGAGGCTGGCTAGTCACATATGACTTGAATCTTAGCTGGATAAACATGTTCCCCGAAGAAGGGAAAAGGCATCCCCAACCCACACAGCAAGAGAAAGAGAAAAGAGAGCTACTCTCAAAACAACCAATCCAATCCAAAACAAAAGAAGGGAAATGAAAAGATGAAGAAGGAAACAAGAAAATGGTGTGAGTACCATAAAATCCCTTGGCACAACACTGAACAATGTTGCTCCAAGCAGTCACTCATGGTCGATATGAAGGCTTCCGAGTCAGAGGCCAATTTTGATTCTGAATCAAATCTTGAAGGAGGGAACCATATTATCGATGCTAAACCTAGTGCCACTATCACTACCACTAAAGTCCGACCAAGTTAACCAGAAGAACCAGAGAAAGGGGAATGCCTCTTTCACTCACAAATTCGGGTAAAGGGGGATCCGCCTCATTTCATTGTTGATAGAGGCAGTCAGAAGAACCTGATTTCAACAAAGGTCATCAAGCAGCTAGACTTACCAATGAAACTGCACCCACAACCCTACACTCTCGGCTACCTTTGCCAAGGAAGAGATCTTTGTGTTAGCCAACTATGTCGTCTACCCTACGACATCAAGTCTTTCAAAGATGAGGTATTGTGTGATATTTATCCCCTTGAAGTTTGTGATGTTCTTTTAGGAAAACCATATTTGTGGAAGCGTCATTTTGTGTATGAGTCTAGACCCTGTAGTGTTATTATTAGTTTGGGTATAAAATTGTACAGGATACTAGAGGTAGGGTCGCCTACTGCTATTTCTTTAATCTTTGCTAAGCAATGTAGTAAGGTTATTTCATATATTGAGAAGTTTGTCTTCTTTGTGATCTGTGCTCACAGTAAGAAAAATTTCATCGCCACATCTGTTGCCTCTACACAAAGCCTCTCTTTGCAGCAGAAGCAAGTGGAAAAGATCATGGAAGAATATAGATACATCTTCTCCTCACCCACTGGGGTGCCGACGCACTGCCAAGTCAAGCATCCAATTGATCTGACCCCCATTTCACCTCTACCTAATGGACCAATCTATAATCAGTCACTGTTGGAAAATGACGAAACTATGTGTCATATCCAAGAACTTATTCAAAAGGGGAACATCAGACCCAGTTCCTCCCCTTGCAAAATCCTGAATGTACTGGTCCAGAAGAAGGATGGGACTTGGTGACCCTGCATTGATTACACATCCTTAAACAAAATCACAGTCAAGAACCGACACCCAATTCCAAGGATTGATGACCTTCTTGACCAACTCAAGGGGAAAAATTTCTTCAGCAAGATTGACCTCAAGTCTAGCGACCACCAGGTTCCTAACAAACCAACCGATGTATGGAAGACAACCTTCAAATCTAAAGAAAGTATCTTTGAATGGTAGGTCATGCTCTTTGGCTTAAAAAATGCAACAACCACATTCATTAGGTTGATGGATGATGTACTGAGACCCTTCACTAACTCTTTTGTGGTGGTATATTTGGACGACATTGTCATCTTCAATAGAACTTGGGAGGAGCACATGCGACATATTCAACAGGTTCTAAGCACTCTGCAGCAACACAAGTTGTATGCCAACCTGCAAAAATGATCTTTAGGCATGAACAGGGTCTAATACTTGGGCTACATTGTTGATGAGCATGGGGAACATGTTGATCCAGATAAGATCCAAGCCATATGTGACTAGCCAGCCTTGACCACACTAACTAAGCTTCAAAGCTTCTTGGGACTTGCCAACTTCTACCGATGGTTCATGTTGGGATTCTCCCATATTGCATAGGCCCTCAAAAAGGTGACCAACAATAATGAGAATTCAATGGTCTAAAGCATCGCTTGTGCTCATATCTAGTACTCTCTTTTCTCTATCTGCAACAACCATTCGAGATTGTGACTGAAGCATATGAATATGTTGTAGGTGTAATTATCACTCAACACGATCATCTAGTGGCATACCATAGTGAGACACTCTTAGATGTTGTCCGGAAATACCCCACCTATGACAAGGAAATGTATTCCATTGTACAAGCTTGTCATCAATGAAAAAATTACATTCTGGGAAAGGATACAATCATCCACATTGATCACAAGCCTTTGCAATTCATACAGACATAGGGGAAATTGCATAACGACCTCCATCAGAAGTGCTCCACCTACCTGCAATAGTTCCATCCCAACTTCGAGTATAAGACATGGATCTTAAATCGTGTCACTAATTTCCTCAGTCGACCTCTCGTGGCTACACTCACCACTATGCTCCATTCCTGTGGACATGAGGCATCTAAGTGACCCCAAATTTATTATCAATATCCGTACTTGGCCACCACCTA
Organism: Picea glauca; assembly: GCA_000966675.3. Lineage (NCBI taxonomy): Eukaryota > Viridiplantae > Streptophyta > Pinopsida > Pinales > Pinaceae > Picea > Picea glauca. The sequence goes on along the minus strand of JZKD02S2251696.1, from coordinate 117,475 downwards.
TCAGGTCTTGGGGACACGTGCGACTATCACTGATTTTCACATTTAGGATAGACTATTATGCCATCTAGGCCATCTCTATGTTCCTACAAGTGAGCGTGCAAATATGATTTGGGAACCTCACTATAGTCGGATGGCAAGACATTCTGGCATGCAGAAAACCGTGGCCATTGTTCAGAAACATTTTTATTGGCCAAAACTTCGACAGGACGTTAGAAAGTATATCAGATCTTGCATTGCTTGTGCCATTTCCAAACCAACCATCAATAAGCAAGGCTTATACACCCTTCTTCCTACTCTCGAGAATCCTTGGGAATCCATCTGAATGGATTACATGTCTGCCTTTGTAATGATCCCAAGCCATTATGCAAGGATCATCACTTGTTTTGGTGTCTTTTTAAAACTTTTTATGAGTGAGGTATTTCATCAAACAGTTTGTTGATCTATTTGTTTAGATTTGTTTATATGTGGGTATGCAGAAAATAACAAAAAGAGATAACCATGGAACATACCTCAACCATATGCAATAAGATAGACAAGCCAAAACATCTCAAATCTTCTTTATTCATAAAATAGAGAAACCTGC
>JZKD02S2251696.1:36461-47451 GCA_000966675.3 Picea glauca | reverse complement strand
CCTATAGGCAGATCACCAATAGGAAATCCTAATGTAGAAAAAGAATTTTCATCTTTTACCTCTCCTTCAAGATCTACCCGTTCCTCATGACGCAAATACTCATCCATGTTTTCCTTTGTCTGTTCTCCTGCTGCACTTGCTCTGTCCTCGATGTCTCCTAATGGCTTCTGGATTGTCTCTGGGCTCCAAACTTCTTTCCCCATTCCGAAAAATGCTCGAAATGAGGGCTGGGAATTCTGTTTTTGAAGATTTGGTCGTTGGGCAGCAGATTCAGACTTGGATGTAATATCGTCAATGAAAGTCTTTCTTCCTCCTTTTCCTTTTCCCTTGCCACTTGTAATGTTAGTATCTTTGGGGTCTTTGGGGTCTTTCATGCATTCTTTTTATCTAAAGAAAAAGAAATCACAAGTGCTTTTGAAATCTATAGCTATCTTCCCCGGCAACGACACCAAAATGTTGGTCACTATAATTGCTTAATTGATTTTAAACAACCAAGTGAAACATAAATTATCAACCTAGGGAAGTCTTTTGTTTAAAAGATAACCATGCACAGTATATGCTCAATTCCAAAAGCAACTTAGTGTTGTATTAAATAAATTTATACTAATTATTCTTGCTTGAATGAACTAAAGCTCTGAATTAAATCACAGGAAAGTAACTTCCCTATTGCAATTCCTTAAAGATCAATCTAAGAATCCTGGATTACATTAAAATAATACTTGCAATGGGAAAGAACAACTATTCTGCAATCAAAGAACAAGACCCTTACTCTCAAACAGAGACTTTAGCATTAACACTCTTTCATGAAAACAATAATGCAGAAAACAATTAACTCTATCTAACAGAGAACAAAGCACTTAGTTCCTTTCTGTCTAAGCAGGAGCCTTGAGCCTTACTTCTGTTTTAGCACACTTGTGAAGTTTAGGTCTACAAAGAATAGGGCAGTCTGATTCCTTTCTTTCTCAGTAGGGATCTCTAACCCAGTTCTGGCTAACACCAAGGAAAGTCTACAGAGAATAGGATGTTTTGGTTCTTTCCTTTCTGAGTAGGAACCCTTAATCCAATCCCTGGCTAACACACTTGCAGAGGTAAATGAAACCTACAGGAGACAAGGTGTTGTAGTCCCTTTCTGTCTGAGCAGGAACACTTTAACCAAATCTCTGGCTAGCACACTTGCAGGGGTAAAAGAAATCTACAGAAGACAAGGTGTTGTAGTCCCTTTCTGTCTGAGTAGGAACACTTTAACCAAATCTCTGGCTAGCACACTTGCAAAGGCAAAGGAAATCTATAGAGGACAAGGTGTTGTAGTCCCTTTCTGTCTAAGCAAGAACACTTTAACCACTTCTCTGGCTAGCACACATGCAATAGTAAATGAATTCTACAGAGGGTATGGTGTTCTGATCCCCTTCTGTCTGAGCAAGGACCTTTAACCAATTCCCTGCTAGCCTCACAAAATCATCACACAAGATTGATAAAAAGAATTATAAATTCCATTCAATAACTAAGACAGAGTCAGTAGTGTTTCAGCAAAGCAGAATTCATTAAAACAGTGTTTCAACAAACGACAGTTAAACAAAACGTAAATAGAAATTATACTAACAAACTTCTATCTAATGGGTGAATCTTGTGAAGAAGGTGGGCCCTCCCTTCTCACAAGATTCCCCTGAACGAAAAGCTAGAGAAGGATACTCAAAGCAGTTTTATATTCATCTATCGAAATATCACATTACAAATTGAAAGAATAGAATATGTCCCGCTTCTCTGGAGTTGCTTCAATGTATCAAAACTTGGCTTCTTCGAATGGTGATTTCCCCTGAATTTAAATAGGAAATCCCTTCGATACAATCATTAAAAAGCATATATGAATCCTATCCTAAATCAGATCTTCTTTCTAAATCAGCATAGGATGTCCTATTCTTATGCAATCGATTGCTGTTACAGGAGCTGAACGAGGTATTGTTGTTACGGCTGGTGTAACAGCTCCTTTTCATCGCTGCTGATGTTGTTTCATCATCGCAATTCACGGGCTGTTTCGGCCACGTGAATTGCGCTCTTGACTGTGTCGGCCTTGACCGCTAACTGTAACGGCTTGTGTTTCAGCATCGTTGGCGGTCTCCTTCTGTGTTTCATCATTGCAATTGTGAACTGTGTGACAGCTCCGTGTTTCACCATCTTCATCCTCGAACTGTGTAGCAGCTCCGTGTTTTAGCATATGCAACCTCGGACTGTGTAGAAGCTCTGTGTTTCGGCATATGTGACCTCAGACTGTGTAGCAGCTCCGTGTTTCAACATCAGTTCAACAACAACGATCTTGGACAGTTCTGTGTTTCAACACAGGCCTCAAATGCTAATCTACAGTTATGGACACTTATGCACTTCTAATCAGTAGTTTAGTACGAGAGTAATGTAAAATATCATGCAAAACAAATTAAACGTGTAGTAATGAGAAAGGACGTTATATACCTTGGAATGATCAGATGAAGTGATAATATGAGTCTAAATACAGGTGATCAAGGGTATAATAATGGAAAAAAGTATGGGCAAAAAGGGTACATTGTGTGGTCCTAACACCTATACTTGTATCCATACCCATACCTGGTTAGCTTAGGAGTTGGACTGAAGAAGTGGGTTTTCAAGCCCATATGATATTGAAGAGGCAAGTTGTCAAGCCCATGAGCAATTTCTCTCTAGGTGAGAGAATTTCTAGGAATTGATTTCCTGAAGGTGCTAAACTACAACTATAGGGCTTTGAGACTTCCTATATGGCTTGTTGTTGAAGCCCTAGAAGGGAAGTGGGGTAGTTGAGGGACTTTTGAGAAGAGAAGGGGCACACTTCCTAGGGAGGGACATGAATGTGGGGAATGAGGGACTGCAGACTATTAGTTTTATTAGGCACATGTGACAGAGTCTTTCCTGTTGTCTAAGATACATCAGTCTAGTTAGGAATCCCTTTACCCGGGTGGAGTTTTGTCCCATCTCGGGGGTGACCCACTCCTGAGAGTGATGAGCAGTGTGGTCTAAGGATGGGAGGTTTGTGGAAGGTCTACATGCAGTTGGTGATATTCTTACCAAGACAATTGTCAATTGTGTGTTAATTTATATGTTGCATTATTATTTATGTGTTTATTTTTATGGGTTTTTTCCTGTGTGTGGTTTATACGTGTCTTTATATTTATGGGTATTTCTTGTCTATGCTACATGTATATGTTTACTGTTACTTCAGTATGAATCTGTGCATTTACATAATGTATTTGTCTATTTTAAGTTATATATATATAATTCCACAAGAGTTTATATGTGTATATGTTTTAATTTGTCTACAGTTCGAAAAGTTTTATGTGGCATTCCCAATTGGATATTGGGGATGTTACAATATGTATCAGAGCATGAAATATGTTTGGTGGTATGATGTGGCCTAGGTGGCTATGTATGTTACACCTTGGGTAGACCCATGTTTGTACACTCACAAGTGCTTGCATGCAAGTGTGGTTATTGCTTGGCATCTTACACTTTGTTTTTCTACCAATGCTTCCAATATCACTAGAACCTTTAAGGCATGTAAATATCTCCAAGCCAAATACCCCCTTGAATATATTTTATTTTTTTATGGCTACACATTCTTCTTTAAATTTTCTTGCATAACATGAACCACATCTCTAAGACAAACAATCTCAATTGCAACCTGGGAAACTACTACAATGATTACTTCCAGAGAAATTGATTTGCAATTCCTAAGGTGATATGCCTATTGGTATTTGTTCTCTAGTGATTTAATTGATATGCACTTGAGTCCAAACTCAAATCTCATCGCTAGAGGAGCCAAGGCTACTTTAAAATCCCCAAAAGGTGTGTAGTTAGTGGGATTTCTCCATATCTCAGGATTTGGCATATTCATCCATGCTAAGACAATGATAACCATAAGAAAAATAAATAGCTAGATATTTATCTCTTGATCACTTAGATCCACCTATTGATCCACACAATTTTCTCTTCAACAATTGTGATCTACTTGTTCCCTAGTGATCTGATCTGAATTGGATCTGATCTACTCTTTTAGTTTTTCTAGTGATTTGCAACAACCTCCTCAATGATTTTCTCCTAAATATCTACTTAGTTATCTTATCTACACTAACAATATCCCATCAATAAACATGTCAAATGACCTACAAAATGGAGCTTTTCCCTTAGCTATTGGATGAGGCTTCTCTGGGTAATAGGATCAAGTCGCACAATCCTAGGAATCGACTAAATGGAATCCCATCCTTTTTCAAGATCATTTTCTATGTTTTCAAATTAGTTGGTCCAAACCCCACATAGTCATCTACACCAATTCTTCACCTATATATGTCATTTAATGATTTAGGGAAGAATCACAAAAGAAATAGGACCTCGATTTTTCTCTTGACCAAATTCGAGACTCTTGAAAATATATCTACCGATTTGAGAGATAGAATCCAAGTGATTAGCAAAGGAAATCATATTAGTACTCCATAATATCTTAGGAAATTTCATAAGGGTATTCAATTGTTGAAGAAAAAATATTTAGCCTTCAAAGAAGATTTGAAAACTATTGATTGGCTAGTAATAAATTATTTTGATGAGATTGGTCTAGGTAGGAATAAGATAATGTGAGTACTTGTTGAGACTATGCATATAATTTTGGTATATTCTATAGGTGTTATTGACACCAAAAATTTCTCTAGGGTTCATAAGTTGCAACTGAAAAGACTATATAGAGAGACAAAACCTAAAAAGGGATAGGCAATGATCAAGAACTAGTGAAGATGAGGAAACAAATCTATACTAGCCCACTCAGGGGAGGAAAAAATATGAATTGTTAGTACCTAACGTTGCACTTGACTGTGAGAGGGAAAGCTAGGGAATCATCAAGTTATTTCAATGGTATTTTCATAAAGGGTTTTTTGAATAGGTTTTAGAAAATGGTTGAAAGTTGGCTCAAGGATACAATAAAAATATATGACTCAATGTAAAAGGAAAATAAACATCTCACTGGTTTCGTAAATGACAAACACTTTGATAAATCAGACGGTAAAGTAAATAAAGAAAGTAATATATATGAGTATTCAATTTGCCAACTCACACATGGATTTCTCATTCCCAAATATCATTAAGAAATAAAAACATAGTACTTGAAAGCAATCTTAATTATGAACAAAAAAAACAAACTTTTCATTGTGTTACTCACAACCAATAAATCAGATGCTTTGCAATAGATAAAATGCATTCAAGTAAGAAAAAGAGATAGATAATAACATGAAAAGAAGATATGACCATCAAAATGCCTTTTCCATTTAGTACCAATATGAAAATATTTTCTTTGTCTTACAACGGAGTCTTTACAAAAATAGCCCTTGATTTCCCAACTGATCGACCCTAATCCATTCTTTTCAATGTATTTTTTAAGCTAAAAATATTCCTGAAGATCCTATTTTTTAGATTACAATTTTAAGGTAGGATCATATCAAGTGACTATTTCCTAGGAGATAAAATCTCATACGAGCACTTCTAATGCCTAAAAACTAGTATGATCAACAACTAATCCAAAAATAGACTAGATAATAGTTGATGAAGCTTTATAAATCCCACAAAAAGAGGAATACTTTGTTGTTGATATGATTAATATGAAATACAAAAAAGGTTTATTTGAACAAAGCACTAATAACCAAAATGCTTAGCTTCACTATCCTAGTAGTAGCCTCGAGAAATAAAAAAATTGTGGCCGACTTTCCTTGGGCTTTCATTGTATGATAATTGTTGAAGCTATGGTGTCCCTCTATTTCAACTTAGTTGTCAACACCACATTATGCCAATACAGTCTTATATTTTATTCTCTTACCTCCTTTATTAGGGCCTTTTTCTCTTTCCTCTTCCTTTTGAATTATTGTATCTTTTCTTGTTGTTTTGCATTACATTCCTCTACAAAGGAATTTTCTTTCCTCAATTTCTCGATAATACCCACAACTCGTTTACCATGTCTTTCTCTTTGCTTGCTTCCACCCTGAACTCTGGATTTTCTTCTACTAGGGAAAGTAGGTTCAAATCTATTGAGGCTTGGGGTTTCCTTAACTTAATTTCATATTTTGAGGACAACCCACTGCTAAGATCATGTTCTTCAAATCTTTCTGATTCTCTGGTTTCTGGAACATCTTGTAATTCATTTATTTCTGGAAAGGAATCATTTTTCTCATCATAATGTGAATTTGAATGCATATTCAGTGACTAAAACTGATCTTGTGGTTTCCCTAGTTACAAGTCTCTTTGAACACTAAGCAATTTTTTTTCTTTTTTCAAGTTTTTCCTCTATTCTTCATATTCCTCCTCTAACCTGTGTGAATAAGAAGCTAGGGTTTTTTTTTAACCTCTTTCTTAGCATCTTTTGAATTTTCATCTATGATGATAAGGTTTTCCTTCTTGATAGAAGGATGAAACATAGCCTTTGAATTCAACCTGAATTTGTTTGCATCCCTAGTAGAATTTCTTTTAGGGTATTTAGATATAGGATATTTCTTCTTTCTCTTTTTCTTACCCTTTGCAACCCTTTTTCCAGTAGACAGTTTCTTCTGTTTAGCTAGAGTTTGGACTGGGCTTGTAGTGGAATCTTCAGGTTCATCTTCCTCTTTGATGTCTAGATCAACTTGAACATCAATCTCTTTATCGATTTTAAGTTTTTTACCTCGACCTGTAGTGATCTTGTCATTAAGTTTACCCATGGGAAAATCTCCAATTGCTTGTTGTGCTTGTAACTTCCTCTTACCGACATGAGTTACCATGACTGCAATGGAGTTTTCTTTCACTAAAACATCAGTGGCTTGAGAAGCTTTTTTACCTTTTTCAGGTTTCTTCTCCTTAACAATTTTGGACTTAGTTTCTTGTGGTTTAGGTTTTAGTGATTGAATTAACCAATCTCGAGACCTTTTAACTTCACTTAAAGAAAATATTACCAACATTGTAATCAACCCTTGATGAAAAACACTATTATTTTTTGTTGCAGGATGTGTCTGAATCCTCTTAGATATCTTATATAGGATTTTCAACAAGAAATAAGTTATATTAAGAGGATAGTCCCCATTCACATGGATTAACAGTCTAATATGATAAAGGTGAACTAGACAAAAATAGCCTTCGCAAGTAATGTACTCATGAATGATCAACATGGTTGCATTCCATTCTTTTCTCACCCAACTGTGTGGGATGCCTTAGCTCCAATTGGGGTTTTTCTTTTCCAAAACCAAACACTTATTAACAAACTCCATAACCAAATTTTCTTTCTTCCACAATCTTTCCCCATATACTGGTAACTTGCATGCTTTTTCTATGGAATGTTATGTCACATGCATAAGGAGTTTACCAACAACAGTTTCGAAACCATCAAAATTATGTGCAAATATTGTGGAAATATTCTCTTCATGACCATGAAATGTTGTGAAGAAGTCAAACCAGCCTACATATTTAAACTTCTGTGTCATTTGAGGAAAAGCTTCAAGTAATTTCGTCCCTTCTGGCTCTAATCTGGTTATCTGCCCACTCTTTTTGGGTGCCATGACACTGATACAATTATGTGGAAGGGTTCTAATAACCTATCATGTTCGATCACCTACTTTCAAGGATTTTTGAAGTCTGAGAGTTATTTGTTCACCTGAAGAGCATGCATGGAGTAATCGACATACTAAAAATAGGCGGATTAAGACTTCATACATAAGGAATAATAATTGGGCATTGTGATTTGATATCAAGGTGGTGAGTACAACCCAATCCCTCGAATTAGTAAGCATCATGATAATTACAACCTGATATAGATCATACATAGATATGTGGATCCCCTGGCAATGATTTTGGGTGTTAAAACATGATCTCAGGAATGTGGTGCATGCAGAATTATCATTACTCCTGGCGCTACAAGAATAGCACTATTCTTGTAGCGCCCTTTCCACTTTGAAAAATTTGAAAATTCAAACAAGGGAAAGGACAAGTGATGAGATATAAATCCTTTTATATCATATCCTAACTTTTAAAAACTTAAAAACATTTAAAATTTGCATAAAAGAATGAAAACAAGATTTCAAACCAAGAAGGGGAAAAAACAAAGTTTAACAAAAATAATGAAAAATGGGTAGAACAGGGATTAAGGACACCCAATCAGTAAAAAACAAGGTTAGGGACTAACACTGGATCCTTATAGGGATAAAGTTTCAAGTTTCGTGATGAAACTTTAAGAACTTGCTAACCAATGCCTCCATATCCATCTTATTCTACTTTATTTCCCTACTCTATCATCTTTTATTCAAAACCAGAAAACTGTAGAGAAGCAATTCCATTGGGTATATGGAGTCTTTATTTGATCTCAAAAGTAAAACCTACTATACAGACTAAACCTTCTGACTGATTTTAAAAGAAGTAATGTTTTAGGAATCTCTCATTTACTGGGCCTCCCAAAATCTCACTATCATCCAAATTGTGTAAAAAAAATGTAGTTTTGTTCATGACCTTAGCTACTTTGAAAGGACCATACCATAAATTGTCAAACTTACCATGTTTATATTTGTCCTCTCTTATAGCATACCACCTCAATACAAGATATCCCTCTTGAAAAATATTCTTCTTTGTCTTTTTTCAAAAGATGATTTAACTTTTATCTGATGAATAATAGCTTTTTGATCCTGTTTTTCTCTAGTCTGTTGAACCTCTATGATTTGGAAAACTCTCCTTTGAATGTCATTGGGCTCTTCTAACTCCTCTTGCAGAAATTTAAGAATAGGTAAACCTAATTGATTTGGGAAAAAAACCTATGTTCCATACACCATTTGGAAAGGGGAAGTTCCAATAGATTTCTTAGTACTTATACGATCATCCCATGGGGAAGATTTTAATTTGGAATCCCATGACCTTTTGTTTTATGTAAGTAATTTTTTAATAAGCCTTATGAGGCTTTTATTGGATGATTCTACTAACCCATTTCGTTGGGGATAATAAGGAGTGGAATGGACCAACTTGATGTTATATTTATTTCAAAACTCAACCATTGAATTGGATTTGAAATACTGAGCATTGTCAATAACCAACTTCTTAGGACTACCAAATCTAGAAAAAATATGCCCCTCAAGAAAATTCATGATTACCTTATCTATTGCATTTCGGGTTGGGATTGCTTCAATCCACTTGGTAAAGTAATCTGTGGTTGTGAGTATCCATTTGTGTTGTCCAAAAGATGAAGGATGGATTTCTACAATGAATTCTAGGCCCCACTGTTGAAAAGGCCCATGAGCAATGATGGGTTTTAAAGGTAGAGACATAAATTCATGTTTCTCTGCAAACTTTTGACATGGTTCTCATTCCCTCACCTAAGCAAAAATATCATAAAACAATTCATTCCAATAGTATCCTGCTCTTAATATTTTGAAAGCAGTGGATTTCCAATGGTGACGTCCCCCACAAACTCCTTGGTGTAAATCACAGAAAAACTGTTTTGCTTCTTCTTCATCAACACATCTCAACAAAATTCCATTAGGATGTTTCCAAAACAAGGTTTGATCAATAATGCAATATTTCACTGATTTCAACTTAAGTGATCTGAACTTGGATTTATCTAAATTAGGAGGAGACTGAAGATTTAACAGAAAATAAATAATATCTTTATACCATGCTGAAGAAGAATATACGTTGCTTACCTGTGAACCAGTTTCCTTATCCTAAAATGATGAATTCTATGATTTGTTGGAGAAATGATGTACTCCAATTGCTCTACAATTTGACTATGTCATCAATTTGGCAAGGCCTTGGCCCTTTATTAACTGAGTGGGATTTATGGTCAAGTTATATTCTAGAATTTTATTTATCCATTTCCCCCCTTTTACTTCACAATATGGTTGGACTAAAATTTCCTTAAATGCACTATTTGGAACATATGCAGTAATTTCAGATTGTAGGACATACACCCTAAAAGATTTTAAAGCTTTCACCAAAGCATATTCATGCTTCTCCATAATATCATATTTTATTTCAGAATCCATGAGAGTCTTTCTAAATAAAGAGATAGGTTGTTCATACCCCTAGTCATTTCTTTGTAAGATAACAACAACTATAATGTCTTCAAATGAAAATGAAAAAATAAAAAACTCCTTAGAGTAATTAGGGATGATGAGAACAAGTGCCTTAATTAAATCCTTCTTAAAATTTTCAAATGATTCATTTCCTTCTAGTATCCATTTGATCTCTGCATCTTTCTTCAACATATCAATAATATGCTTACTAATTTCTGCAAAATTTGGTATAAACCTTCTTAAGAAATTGATTTTACCTATGAAAGATTGGATAGACTTATTATTCCTTGGAATGTCTATCTGTTGAATGGACTTTACCCTTTTAGGATCTATCTTGATTCCTTCTGGTGAAACAATATGTCCTAAAAGTTTTCCTTCTTCCATGGAAAAGTGGGATTTTTTAGGGTTTAATGATATACCATACCTCCTGCATTTTTCAAATGTATGTTTCATATGGTACAAGTGTTCATCATCAAAGGTTGAGAACATAATAATATCATCAATATAAATAACCATAAATATGTCTTTCTCACCAATGAATGTGATATCCATAGCTCTCTGAAATGTTGCTCCTACATTCATGAGCCCAAAAGACATATTTTCATACATGAAAGTGCATCGGGGATTAGTAAAAGTTGTCTTCTTTTTATCTTTTTCCATCACTGATATCTGATTATATCTTGAATAGCCATCAATCATGAAGATTCTTTTTGTTAAGCCCTAATATGGGCTCATTACCACTTAATTGGGGCATATTATATTAGTAATGTTATTTTATTTATGTCGGCTTTAGGCCATTAGTTTTAATTTAGATTATTAATGTTATTTTATGTATGTCAGCTTTAGGCCATTAAACCTCCTAGTCTCCTATATATACCAAGGAGACATTTTCATTTTGAATCATCTTGTACTTGAACATTTAAGTGGGGTAA
>JZKD02S2251696.1:3450-16571 GCA_000966675.3 Picea glauca | reverse complement strand
CTTCTGTATTTGATCCAATTATTCATCCATGGCTTTAGTCCAAAATTCATCTTTGTTGTCCTGTTCAAAATTGTTTGGTTCAATCATAGATGAGAGTTCTAGGTGCATTTGTTCTAGTGAATGGATTCTTCTTCTAGTCTCAACTCTTGCATATTTGTTTCCAATAATCTCATCTGAAGGATGATTCTTCTGTACTCGTTTTCTAGGTGTCTTTGGAGGAGCTTTCTAAACTTGCTCTTCTACTTTTGTATGATCCTCTTCATCTTCCCTTTCTACTTCTTATTCATCTTCTACTTCTTCTTTGTAAAGTTGTTACATTGATTCATTTTCTTCTTCCTTTAATTCTCGTCCACCTGTTTCATCAATTGTTACATTGATGTTTTCCACAATTTTTTTCAACCTCAGATTGTAACACTTTGTTACCCATGATTTTGGTCGTCATGATGATGTATTGATTATGGTGCACTCAGGCTCTTCATTAGAACATTCTCCTGAGAAAAGTTACTTTCTTCTCTTTCTAGAAATATCATTTTTGAAGAAGGTTCGCAGGCTGCTAGTATAGTTGCTTGCGAGAATGTATGATTCTCGCAAGCTGCCTTAAGACAGGGTGTGAGAAGTTTGCACTGTGTATAACTGCTAGGGTGCGAACACTTTCTAAAGAGGGGAAAAAGATGAATTCTCGAAGCTTCTGGAAGGGAATCTTCTAGAAGGATGAGATGGCATTCGAATGGTTATCTAAGTATTGGATTTCCTGATATCTTGGGATCATTCTTATCCAAGTAACTAATTCATTCTCTCCTATATATTGAGTGGATTCTCATGGAAAAGGTTAGAAGAAAACAAGTAAGAGATTTATTGGAGAATTAGTGAAAGATTGTGTGAAGGATTGAAGCTACAACAGCTAGAGAACTCCAACACGGTCATTAAATGTGGTTGATCTTCTTCGTACAAGTGAGCAAGTGTGTGTGTGTCAGAGCCAAGGGCCATTGAAAGGAAGTTTGCAACATCAAGGCTTAGGTTGTAATCTGTAATATCCATCAATATGATACAGTAATGTATCCCTTTCCCATAAAGTTAGTTCTACTTTATTGTATAACTCCTTGATCATATACATAGATTGACTATTGAATAGATTGTGCTTTCTTCACTTCGGTTGGTTTGTATTGTTTTGATCTTGACTGTACAAGAGCACCGGAGCGAAGCAGGAGAAACAAAGATCAAAGGAAGTGATTATAAGGTATGTTTTTTAATCAAACCTCCTAGTACATTCAATGGTTAAAATCTAGGGAAAGAGTATCATTCTGTCTTTCTTTGTTCTAGATCCATGTGGATCTAGGGAGATCGGTTTGTGTCCGCACTTACGGATTTATCCAATAACAAAATTGGTGACTCCACTGGGGAACAATCCCATTTTTTTTGTGACTTTTTGTGTTTTTCTATGGCCATTTGATCTGATTTCATTTTTCTCATGTCCTATCAGTCTCTGAGTCTTCAGGATACCCTAATAGACGTTCTGAGTCCATAAGCTTTTTTGAATTTTACTTTATTTTTCAAATTTTTGGATATGTTCAGGAGTTCTCTCACTACACTTCATTGCAGCCTGCGAGAAGTGGTAAGGTTCGTACCCTGCTTATAGGGTTCAGTGCGAGGTTCTCACACCTTTCTCAAAGGTTGCCTACGAGAATCAGTGATTCTCACACTATGTAATAGTGCTTACCTACGAACATTCTTTTTCAAAATTTTGAATTTGAGTTTTGGTCTTTCTGACTTCCTAGATCAGTTGGAATAACTCTTATGGGATTCTTGGACCTCTGATTGATATATTTCTTTCTTTAGTTTACATGCATGAATAGTCTTAGGGTTTCAAGGCTTTTCTTGTCATTTGTGACTTGACTTTCATTTCTTGACTCTTCTTGGAAAAACCATTCTCTCTGACTTCAGATTCTGAGTGTGTTTGATTAGTTGAGAACCAGTGATTGGTTGAAAGTTGAGTACTCGGTTTTTCTCATTTGCTTCTTGGTTTGAAATACCATTTTCATTTGCATTGAGAAGACTAATTGGTTTTCTCTTTATTTTTTCTTTCATTGAAAGATTAGATTGGGTTATTTGCTTGTTCATTGATTTGATTTTCTATACTCTTGCTATCATAGTTTGAGTGATTTTTGAAAAGTGAACAACAAGTTTTTCTTTCAAAAAATTCTTTTCGTTTTAGAAAACTTTGAAAATCAAATTATTGATATTGTTGAAGTATTTGAAAAAGACACAGTAGAGAATTTTCTTTTGATAAATGATTGTTTGCATTGACATTTGAAAGGAAATTTTGGATTATAATTCAAGGTTGATTTGGAAAACTTTCTCTCTCTCCCATACATAGGATTCATGGAACGAAAACTGATACATTTCATTCTCATTCTTGCATTATTGGGTCAGAGTCATACAACATAAGTTTCACTTCCATTACCTTTGAGTAAACAACAACTCTTAAAAACATTGCGTAATCTTAAAATTTATCTAGTAACTCTTTTTTAGGGCTCTTTTACACCAACATTTAGCTAGGCTAGTGCTTTGGAGTAGGAAGAGAGATACACTCTCCAAAAGCTCAAAACACACAATAAAATCTTGTGTTAGGGAGTGTTAAATTCCATTTGCAACATATTGTCCTGGGAAACCCTTCTAACACAAGGGTCAAGCACTAGGTCACATTGGTGTTGGTAGAGTTACTCACCCTGCTTTGTTTACATCAGTGTAGAGATTGCATGTATTACAGGGGTCACTAAGAGGTATACCCACAATGATGAGTGGAAGCCTTTTGAGTTGATTTTAGGCTAGATACCCTGCCCTTGCATGTGGATCGGACTGTCGACTGTTCCCCCAGGCTTTATTGTTGTTGGTGGTAACCTTAGTGGCCTATCTCTCTAGGTTCTTACCCAAGGTGACTGTGGAGGGGAAAGTCTTCACGGTACCTGGAATTGACGTTGACCAAAATCACTCGAGCTCCTTGGAGGGTATACCCATAATTATGTGTGGGAGCTTAAACCAGGGTGTAAGTCCGTTAAGCAGGTCATCAACATAACTTTTCCACCATATCCCCACCCCTTCTCGTCTCGTTGTTGCGACATTGGATTTCATCACCAACTAGTGGCTTCGAAATTAGAAGATCTTGTTTGCTTGGTGATTTCTTTCTAGATTTTGTTTACTAGTGCATGTTTTTTGTTTCTCGAAGTTGACCCTAAGAATTTCTTCGCGGACCTTGTCACTCATTTACAATTTCTCCCCCACGACGTTCACGTAGAATGCAAGGTTTATCTCCAGAGCATCTGGATGGTTCTCAATCCTTTCCTACCAGTACACCTGAGGGATCTCCTCACTAGAGTGAAGTCCCAGTTGTTACCCCACCACACGTGGAAACAAGTGAAGTCCTAGTTGTCATCACACCACAAGTGGAATCAACTGAATCTCTAGAACCTTTTCAAATTACCAATACTAGAGAGGACTATTGCATTCGCCGTGGTGAACGACCTTTTGTGTGATTAAATTCTTCCAGAGAAGTAGTTGTTACATATTCTGAATCAGCCATTGGGCCTTTTCCCAGGGAAGAAGGCCAAGATCCTTTTTGGTCAGGTAATTTCTGAAGGGTCCTTTTTGGTACTGAGTCACCTATAGTCTACGAAATCAACCCTCCAGTGTTTTCTGAGACAGAGACTATACCAGTGCCTACCACTTATCACTTTGTTCTCCCTGACGAGATGGCCCATCTCGCGAATACTACGAGTGTCCCAACCGATATTACTACAGCTAGTCTTGCTCCTATCAATACCCAACGAATGCTTGATGTCATTCCAACACTACCACCAGGATACAATGCGTTGAATGCTTTATTGAATGCTTATGTTCCAACACCTCCGAAAACCCCATCTATTACTTCTAAAGGTCCTTCTGGGAATCCTATTCCCAGTTTTATTCCGACACTCCCTCAATTTCCTTCTGGCAATCCTAATCCCAGTGGCACTATACCGTCCATTACACCAAACTTGCATATTTCTGTTGGTGGACATGGTGGCATAATTCAACCTCCTCTTACTGGACACCTTCCACTTACTACACAACCTTTGATTGGAACACAATTTCTGGTTGGAACACCACCTACGATAGGGGGACCAACCCCACCTTTTGGACAAAATATACCTCCTGCTTTGGCCCAGTATTGGAATCAGATGCTACAAAATCTTCCTCAAGCGGCTGGGGGGAAACAACCTATCCCTACTATAGGCCAACCATATCCAGGTGTACCCAATCCTATTTGGGGTAAGGGTGAGAATGTTCAACCTCAGGTCCCCAGTCAAACTCAAGGTTACAATCCTTGGAACTACTACCCTTTCCAACCACCATCGAATCAGTCGGGATCTTCCCACTATGGACAGACTGCGTACGGTCCTCCTAGTTTGCCGACAGGGCTTCCACCCCAAAGTCACTAGTATCCACAGATGAATTGACAGTTACCTTTTCTTGCTACTTTGGATTTGCCAGATTTGTCTAGTATTCTAAATGATCCTATTCGTCACTCTCCACAATGGCCTACTATTCCGGTCAAGCTTCCATCGGACATTCCTAAATTCGATGGAAAAGTGGGAGAGGACCTGAACAATCACATTATGACTTTTCACTTATGGTGTTCATCCAACTCATTGATGGATGACTCTATTCATCTACGTCTTTTTCAAAGAAACCTTACCGGTTCTGCTGCGAAGTGGTATATTGAGTTTCCACGATGTTACTTCTCTGATTTCAACACCCTAGCTATGGCTTTCCTTACACATTACCAATTACCGATCCATTATGATACTGGGACTGAGATTTTGACTTCCATCAACCAGAATAAAGGCACTCATATATCGGATCATATTCATGAGTGGCGAGGGAGACGACGTCTCATCAAACTTGAACTCCCCGATCAGTTACTGGCCGAATGGTTTACAAAATCCTTTGTGAACGAAATTGGTAAGGACATTGCCATGGGTGGTGTTGTCATGGAAGAGTAGGATATAAGTCATGCTCAATATCTTGATCTCGTTTATTTACAAATGGGAACACTTTATGATTTATTACCTGAGTTACCTCATCCTGGTACTTCCAGCACTTCAACTACTCCAGCTGCCTCACATGCAGCTGACGGTGTGATTGGTACTGCCCAAGCCCAATCACATTCTGTTTCAAACACCAATCCTAAGTCTGCTTCTTCTAATGTAAAAAATGCTCCATCTCCTGCCACTTCTGCCGGTAAAACTTCTAAGGTTAACGTCGTTCAATCTACCCCAACCGGTAAAAATAAATCGAAAAAAGGGAGAGGCAAGAATAAGGAGGGTAAAAATAATAATCAAGAAAAGTAGCCTAAAAATACCCCTGTTGAAGATCGGGATAAGCGTAAACCCCACTACCCTTGCCTTATCTGTGGTGATGATCACTACACAAAGGATTTTCCGAGACATGCCGATGTTACTAAGTTCCTTCAAGGGACCTCAAAGCCATCTACGCTAGCAGTCTTGTCTCAACTTTTCCCATCCCAACAACAGGCTCAATTGGTCATCCATGACCAACCATCTACTTCTACGACATCATATGTTTTGATGTGTACTGGTGATTCTAAGCCAAACAACATTGCACTCACGACTAGAGCCAAAGATTATACTCTGTCTAAAGAGAAGGTTGACATTTTACCTCCTGCTTTGGTACAACCCTCTCTAGCGACTCCACCTACCAACAATCCTCTTCATCTCGAACAACCGAGCCCTGATACAATTCTACGACCACCCCCTAAAGGTATCGTTCATAAATCGGCTTTCAATCCTCATGCTCATGTGGCCTAGAACTACAGTATTGTTGAAGATCTGGCCCAGGAAGCTTTAGCGATGTCAACCCTTGAAGTCCTTCAGTCTTGTCTTGCACAACGGAAGGCACTGTTGAAAGCTATAGGTGGAATTGACCCCATAGATACGAATTTTATAGTCTTTGAATTGGATGATCACATTCCATGGTTACCCCTACAACTTGCATTCCAGATACAAGTTTTTGTCTCTGACAAGAATATTTGCCGCACTGTTATCGACGAGGGTGCCTCAATGTGTGTAATGTATTTTGCTTGTTGGAAAGCCATTGGCTCTCCTCCATTGAATGAATCACAAAGCACTATTAAAGCCTTCAATGGCTCTGTTTTTAAGCCTTACGGTGTTCTTCCTTCATTGCCTATCACACTAGAAGGTAAGACGGTCCAAGTTGAAGTGGAAGTCTTCGATGCTCCTCTTGATTATAATCTTCTGCTTGGTCGTAGCTAGATCGATTCCATGCACATTGTTGTGTCAACACTTTTCTGTGTAGTGCATTTTCCTCATCAAGGAAAGGTTGTTACCATTGACCAACTTGCCTTCTTCAATTCCGACACTCGTACTGGAAATGTGTCGTTTATTGATAAAACCCCGTCGGGTTATGAGAATGTTGGTGTAGGCCTTTTAAAGGACTCCTCATTAATGGGTACTTTCCCCATTCCTCCACCCGATTTTCTATGCCCATCAGTTGCTTCTATAAACATGATCTCCACTGTGCCTCATGAACTTCCTACATCACATGACCCTTGGATTGTCCCTGACCCTGGAGATCATCTTCATTTCGGCGACGTAATGCCGTTAAGTCTGGTTGAATCAACCTATAAGGCCATTCAATCAACAACACCTTCTAACCCCTCTCTTGATGAGTTGTCTCCCGATCCTTTCCATGTTATCTTTCCCACTGACGAGATGATCATGTCCGTCATGGAGCACACCCCTTGGGACGATGGACATCATCATTCCATACTCTTTCTGGAATAACACACTCTTGAGAACTACCAATAGATTTTGACTTTGTCGACTGTTGTTGTCATATCGACCATTCCCAGATCATCACATGATGTGTTTTCCGAAGGGAACCTCAGTAATATATCTCCCATGATTCCCATTGACATATTCATTAAACCTGGGATTATTGAAAATGTTCATATTGGAGCTTCGTGTTCTCCTGACGAAATCGTCACCTATGCTATGCCAGGAATCGACCCTGCTATTGTTGTGCATGAGATAAAGACATACCCCGGAGCTAAACCTGTCTGGAAATGCCTTCATCCAGTCCACCCACGTAAAGCAGCGGCTATCAAGCTTGAGGTTGAAAAACTTCTCAAAGTCATCTTTATTTATCCCATGGCTCTGACAGAATGGGTTTCCAACCCTGTTCCAATTGATAAGAAAGGTGGCAGTATTCGTGTATGTGTTGATTATAGGGATACTAACAAAGCGTGTCCAAAAGACAACTTTCCAACCCCTTTCGTTGACTAGATTGTCGATGACTATGCCGGAAGTGAAATCTTCTCTCTCATGGATGGTTTCTTCGACTATAATCAAATTAACATCACTCCCGAGGACCAACATAAAACTACTTTTATATGTCCTTGGGGTACTTTTGCCTATAGGAAACTTCCCTTCCGTCTTAAGAATGCTGGCACGGCGTTTCAACATGCTATGTCTTATTCTTTTCATGATATAAATCATATCGTTCAACCCTATTTGGACGATTTACCAACTCATTCTTTTCACCGAGTCGATCACCCCACTCATCTCCGAGCCATTTTCATTCGTTGTTGGTTCTATCGTATTCGTTTAAATCCTCATAAATGCATTTTTTGTGTAGAATCTGGCCATCTTCTAGGTTTCATTGTTTCACGTCAAGGGATCCAGGTAGATCCTCTTAAGGTTGAGGTGATTCTTAATCTTCCTCCTCCTTCTACACTGCACTAGTTGCAAAGTTTGCAGGGGAAAGCAAAATCTCTTCGTCGTTTCATCCCTAATTACGCCGAGATTACTCGTGTTTTTACACGGCTACTAAAGAAAGATTCAGAGTTCGTCTAGGATACCATGGCCAACAATGCTTTCATGGCTTTGAAGTTGTCCCTCACATGAGCTCTGCTTCTCTTTCCTCCTGATTATAGTTGTGATTATTTTATTTATCTTGCTGCCTCCGAGTATACTATTGGCATGGTTCTCGTCCAGGAGGATGATTCTCATGATGAACATGTTATTTATTACTTGATTCGAAGTCTCACATCAACTGAAATCAAGTATCAACATGTTGAAAAACTAGCCTTGGTTGTTGTTCAAGATGTTCAACACTTCTGACATTATATTCTCTCCAGGAAAACTACAGTGATTTCTCATTGCAACCCTATGCAACACATTTTGACATGTCAATTGCTAGGGGGCAAATACTCCAAATGGATTGTCATACTCCAGGAGTTTGACTTGGAATTCGATCACGCCACGTCTAAGAAATCCTTAGTTTTTGTTGAGTTAATATGCGATTTTCCTCACTCTGCCATGGAAAATGTAGCAGTAAATTCATTACCTGATGAGTCTCTTTTCCTAATTAGTATTGATGATATTTGGTATGGGGATATCATTATATATCTCCAAACCCAGACTTTCTGGCCTGCTTTGTCTAGTATTGAATGATGTCGCATCCATTATCAAGCTCGTCAATACATTATCCTCGGGGATACTCTTTACCATCGGGGAATTGACTCAGTTTTTTGACGTTGTCTAACATTTGATGAAGTCGAGAAAGCTTTGAATGACTAACATTCCAGAGCATGTGGTGGTCATATGTCTGGGTATGCTACTGCCCAGAAGATCTTACGCGCAGGTTATTTTTGGCCTTCCTTGTTCAATGACTGCATTACTGCTGTTCAGAAATGCCATGCCTACCAGACCTACAATCAGAAAATTTGGTCACATCCTGCTCCTCTTCATCCTGTGGTCTCAGTTGGTCCTTTTGCAAAATGGGGCATCGATTTCATGACATGTCACCCTCACTCATCCGGGGGGCATGGTTACATCATTGTAGCTATTGATTATTGTTTGCACCCAATTCGTCACTTGGTGAGCAAATCAAGGGTGCTTACATGCCCAGTTGGGCTCTGCTAGGCATGACGGCTGTAGAGTAAAAGGTTAGAAAGATAACAACAAATTTATAAACAAGAATCAAACTAAAACAAATTAAAACTAAGAGCATATGGAAAAATGAAAAATAAATACAAATGGACCAATATCACCAATGTATAAGCTGATCTATTGATGAAATCCAAAGGCACAATGAAGAAAGGGGACTTGTGTCCCTTCTTTCTCCAATGGAAGGCTCTTGAGGCCCTCACAAGCTTTCTCTCCTTACAATGAAAAGATGAAAATGTGGGTGAAAGAACTCCAAGATTATCCACTCAAGAGAGGGGTGGATAGCTCTTGTGAAATGATGCCTATGTGTTATTGTCAAATAATGAGTCTTTAACAATCTTGGTAGCACAACAATGCATAGAATTCCTTGAGAAAGTGTTGGTTATTCATGGCTTTTTATAGCCTAGCATTGGGTGATTATGTAACCTCTTTGGAGTGTGAAAAGGGGCTCTTTAGGGCTCAATTAGGTCTTTGACCATCCCACCATGCGGATTGAGCTCAGATTTGGTGTCAAATCGACTTGGGAGTTGATCCATTATTGGTTGGGAGGCCGACCAATTTCAATAAATGCGTCGTTTAGCAGGTGCACGGGTTTTTCACCCAACAACTGCGCATCATGCGTGCATGTGCACATTGTATGTTGTTGTTCCATGCATATGCGTGTGCACCCAAATTCTGTAAAACGCCCTTCAATTTTTGGTCACTTGGTATAGTTTTTTACCCTTTTGCAATGCTGTGGAATTAATCCTGTTCCATGAATGACTTCAGTCCTATTTTTGACGATGTAGAGTTCTTGTCACCATGTGCAGATGAAATTTCAGTGATAACAGATGCCCCCTGATGGATGAGGTTAGGAGAATACGTATAGCCAAAATTCATCAATGTTTCTTTTACTGAGAATGGTGTTGTAAGGGAGAGCAAGAGTGGGACTGTGTAGAGAAATCCTTTAGAGAAGAAAGGAACCTGTAGATCCCGACCTTACACAAGGTGCGTAACAATATACAACTGTGTACAAATGAGGCTGGCATGCCCCATGCTCATATGATGTAAGTCTGAAAAAAGATGATGGAAATGTTGACGTAGACAATTGTAGCGCCTGCGGGGGCGGTAATGATAATGGCAGAAGACAATTCTGCAAAGGAACATACTCAGAACAATAGGCAATGATCGCAGTAGCAATTAGCGATGATGATGTGGGCAGTGATGGCCCTGCCAAATTCAGAGGTCTTCGGCAACTGATAATAATAACTGCAATA
The DNA here is from genome assembly GCA_000966675.3 of Picea glauca. Taxonomy (NCBI): domain Eukaryota; kingdom Viridiplantae; phylum Streptophyta; class Pinopsida; order Pinales; family Pinaceae; genus Picea; species Picea glauca. Next base: position 6,289 of record JZKD02S2251696.1, on the reverse strand, counting down.
GTCGCAAAGTAAGACCCAGCGCAAGATGAGAAAGTGTTGGCGTCGAATGTTATGGGGGTCAACGACATCAGGCAGAAATGGTGTTCCCTCCTATGTCGTCCGAGATCTCTCATGGAATGGAAAATGAGAATCAAGAAACTGTCGCCCTTCTGGAAAAGTGTGTTGATGTCGACAAAAGGGGGACGCGACTCCCAGAAGAAAAAGGGCTTCACGGAATCTACTATGGTGAGGAAGTGGAAGAGGTACATGGGCGAAGTCAATAAGTGGGAAGACTCCAGACTGTCCTTGGTTGGAGGGTGTATGATATAAGGCGTGACTGCAATCGTGTGACAAGATCAAGTGTCAGGGGGACGACAAGATTAGGGATAATTTGTGCCAGAGGTGGGACAAGGTGAACAAATTCAGAGGATAAATGGTAAGTGACTTGGGTAGTACGCTGAATATATAGATGATGATGGCGAGGGTAAATGAGAAGTAATGCTCCAACCAAGGGTGACATGGGTTGCATGTGGCCAAAACGAAAGCAGGTCGCCAATGGGGATGACAAAAGCAAATAACTGGAAATAAAGGCATTTGTACAATAAATAATGAATAATTTGGGAAAAAATGTACAAATATAGAAATGGGTGCCCCAGTGTGAAATGAGTGCCCCATGGAGGGCAAACATTTCTTGGAAAACTGATGAAGGGTGGGGGCCCCATTGGCGAGTTTTTGTATGAGGTGGGTGAAATGAAGATAGGTTCGCAGATGGGCAAACTAATGGTGGATGAAATGGTGGGTTCATGATCCTGCGGAGGTGCGGGTAAAAAATAACATAACCATAAAGCGATGAGCTGGGAGTCCATATGGGAAGCTAGCAAAAGGAGGAGAAGTATGTGGTTAATTCGCAACATGATGAAAGACTACTGGGACTCCCATCCCTAAAGGGTAATGAAGAATAGCATGAGTGTCAAAAGTGAAAAAAAGGTGCTATGAATGAGACAACTCATGTGGGTAAGAAAGCTACCGGGTACCAATACTGAAGATGCAAAAATAGAGGTGTGAGTACTGCAGAGCCGGAAATGGGTGTCCTAAAGGCCAATATCAGAGGGTGTGACTGGAAATGTAAATGCAATACAGCGGGAGAGACTACATGCCAGTGATGAGTATATACCTGAAGGAATGATGTGGAGAGATGAGGATCAAGTACCTGCACATAGAACAACCAAATACCCAAAGTGAACAATATCTGAAGAGAATCAAAGATAGGAGCATGTATTAGATAAATGTGACAATGCGCGTGCGTACCTAACCAGGGTATGAAAAAAGGGCGCCCTAGGGGCTCAGGATGAAAAGTGGCCTAGGGACAACTGTGATATAGGTGGCCGCGTGTTGGAAGGTTGCACTAGCATTTTTTAAGCTGAAAGGCATGACACGATACGCAAAAGTACCCCACGGGGTGATGAATGTGGTTTTGTACTGATCGTCTGGGTGGATTTGAATTTGGTTATAGCCAAAAAATCTGTCCATAAAGGAAAGAGCCTTGTGGCCGACGCAGTCATCCATAATCTGATCGATGAAAGGCATTGGGAAGTTGTCCTTGGGACATGCATTATTGAGATCGCAAAAGTTGGTGCAGACACAGATAGAGCCCTATTTTTTGTTGATGGGTACAGGGTTGGAAACCCAAGAAGTATAAGTGATGGGGTAAATGAATCCGGCTGTACGCAATTTGTTGATTTTGGCTTTGATAGCCGTAGCCTTGGATGGGTGTAGCGGTCACTGTTTCTGGCGAACTGGTGTGATGTCGGGCCAGGTGTCAATGCGATGTTCGATGATAGAGGGGTCGAAGCCAGGCATCTTTGTGTATGACCAGGCGAAGATATCCCTATATTCCTGGAAGAGGGCTTTGTATGCGATGATTTCCTGAGGAGTACAAGTAGCTCCAATGATGATTTCTTCGACGATGCCCGGTTTAATGGAAATGTCGATTTTAATGGTGGGGGAAATGTTGGCCAAATTACCTTCTTCAAAAGAATCGGGTGCAGGAATAGGATTTTTGAACCAATCGATAGTCCCTGATGGGATGAAATCTTTGGTTTCAACCACGAAAATGGGATTGTGTCTAGGAGGCATGAGGGCTTCCTGCAGAAGGAAGAGTGCACGATGATGTAGTGCATCCCAGGGAGAGTCTGGGCGTTGTAGCTCTTCCAGTATTTCTTCGTCTCTTTGGAAACGACGGGAATATAATGGATCGTGAGGAGTGATCTCAGTGATAGGGTGATTGCCCCCTACTAAAGAATTAGACGGGGTATCCCTCGGAGATGGTGAGGGTTCACTCGATATAAACCATATATTGAGGTACTGAGGGGTACCCGTGGTAGTGGGATGGAGATTCTCCGTAGAGGAATGGGCAGGAGAGTTGGGTGGGTTACGGGGCGAATCCTCAGATACATCATCTAAGAACCAAGGAGGTGTTGGGAGTGCCTCGGGTGCAGGAGAAATGATATGAATATCTTCGAATGGTGAAGATATGTCAATGATTGCCTCTGTGGGTTGGTGATGTAGGGATAACTGACGTCGCCAATATTCCAGGATCATAGGAAACTGGTATTGTTTAAGGATAAATTCGTGAGTGCGGACACAGACCAATCTCCCCAGATCCACCTGGATCTAGAACAAAACGTGACAGAATACTACTCTTTCCCTAGTTCTAGCTATTGAACGAACTAAGAGAAATGGATAGTGTTCATACCTTATAAACGCTCTCCTTTAATCTATGTTGTTCCTTGCTCTGCTCCGATGCTCTTGTGTCGTTCCAATCACAACAACACAAACCAATCACAACAAAGGCATTAAT
>JZKD02S2251674.1:0-36689 GCA_000966675.3 Picea glauca | reverse complement strand
ATTTAATTTGAGTGATGTCATCTTGCGTATTGTCGAATTGTTGCTTGGGTGTGTGGGTATAGCCTTCTTGTCAGTTAATTCAGTCTCTTAGTGTGTTAGATTTAGCATGGGTTAAGGGTCCAGTTATGTTATGTTTCACCGTGGTTACTGTCATGCCTATCACCTGGTCATGGCATGATCCCTATTGAGGAGATCATTGTGCGCCTTGATGGATAGAGGTGAATAATAACCTAACCGAAGTTTGTGCTTCCTAATTTGGGAATTGTTCATTGTAATTGATGTTGGCACTCGGTATATAACACCTTAACGCATATGGTTTTTCACACCGTAGAGGTTTCCAATTACAGGTCGTCAAAACCATTGTGTTAGGTTGGTTAATGTTTTCCTTTGGCTTGTAGGCGTTGTCTTGCTTGTGTCGAGTGGGTAGTCATTTTTATATATCTATTAATTATCATATGTTTCATCCAGTTGCCTGATGTGCTAGCATCTGATTCATTGTTTAATGTTTCCTGATCTGCATACGTTGTATTCGTCATCAAGTTGTGTTATTTAACTATTGTCATTGTTGTCATCCTCATTTAATATATATATATATATATATATATTGTGTTGCATTGCATGTATTCATAACGATGGGGTCATTACATATGGTATCAGAGCTGGTTCGACCCGTGACTTGGGATCACTACGACTTTCGTTGATTGAATTTTTATTTTAAGGTTGCTAATTAAATTGATTTGTATTCATGTAGGTAATCATGGTTAGAGGATGTCACAGAGGTAGACAATGGGGTGCTAGGGGATGAGGCGTGATTCCCCCAATAGTATCCACGCCTGAGGGGTATAACCCCCAGGGAGACGAACAGGTTATCGGGAAGGAACAAATAGTGTTGGGTGATGTGGTTCGGCTGATGAGGTCCTTTCAGCAAAAGTCTAAGGCACTGATCAGTCATTTGGATAGAGATGAGGCCAGGGAATTGACACCCCCTAAGGGTCCACCGCCCACTCCGGTTAGTACTAGTAGCATTCACCACGAAATCGAGGAGGTCAAATTTCCCGAGTTCTTTGATGCCACGGACGACGCAGACGTCGAGGCATGGTTGGAAAATATGGCAATGTGCTTTTCACTTCACGAATATAACTCCTACATGAATTTCTGCATGGTGGTATTTCAACTGAAGGGGAGTGCTCTTCTATGGTGGAAGATGCCCCTGCCACAATTGAACATGGTTGTTGAAGACGTGTCATGGGAACTGCTTGAGGAACGGTTCCAAGAGAGGTATCTATCAGAGGAATTTATTTAGCATCATCTCAATGATTTCAACTCCTTGCGACAGGACAAATGTATAGTGCCCAAGTACAAGGCCTGTTTTATGGAGTTTCTTCAGTATGCTCCACACCTGAATACCAAGAAACTTAAGGTCAATAGGTTCTTGTTTGGCCTTAATCTCAGCATTCATGCAAAGGTTAGGATTCTGACGCTTCAAACGTTCCATGATGTTGTTTAGAATTCCCTCATATCATAGGAGGAGCTTATTAGTGGGGTTCAGAGCCTGACTCCAATGAGAATAGCAGGGCAAGTGTCATCTGGTGCACAACAACATCAAACACCAGCTAGGCATTCATCAGGATGTCGTGGCTTGCAGAGAGGATCAACTTTCACTACACCTCGGTGACCAATTCCTCAACAACAACTATTTACGGAGGACCACAACATCAGCAGTAGCATCAACCGAAACAACAATAATTTAGGCCTATTCAATAGAATAGAGAAGGGTTCCCGGCAGGTGGGTCATCAGCTTATACTTCGGGCACCAATAGTACTGGACCGAATAAAGGGTGTTGGACATATGGGGAGCCACATTACTAGCACAACTTCCCAGTGGAGAGGACTAGAGCATCTAGATCAGTTGGACCCACTATCATGGGAGATTTGGGCAAGGCCCATTAGATTCATGCAATGGTGAATAAGCTCCAGGAAGAGCACCAATTGACTGTTCTCGAGATGTTAGGTACCATTTTTTACCAGACCCTTAGTATTTTGATAGATCCCAGTGCTACCGAGAGTTTCATTTCTGGTGGAGTGCTAAAAGGAATTAAGGTAAAGGCAGTCGAACAGGATGAGTTTATCTTTCTAGAAATGGCTTCTGGAGCCAAACAAAAGGTTGGTGGAAAGGTTATGGGTTGTAGCCTTAACATGGGAGAGTTTGTCACTAGGGCCAACCTGTACGTCATGATATTAGGATATTATGATGTCATGATCAGTATGGACTGGTTGGAATCGCATGAGGTGATACTCAACTATAAAACAAAACGAATGAGCTTGGTCGATGATGAGGGTCAAAGACACGTGATTATAGGTCAGAACCAGGGAGTTTCCCTAAGGTTCATCTCTTCCTTGTATCTATGGAAGAGCATGCGCAAGGGATGTAATATTTATGTGATCCTTGCATTAAATGAGAAGGGAGAAGGGGAAGGTCTAGAACACCTTCTGGTGGTAAGAGAGTTTGTGAACTTATTCCTTGATGAGTTACCTGGGATGCCCCTAGAGAGGGAAATGGAATTTTCCATTGACCTAAAACCGAGGACTGAACCGATAGAAAGAACGCCTTATCGGATGTCGACCCCAGAGTTACAGGAGTTGAGAATGCAACTGAAGGAGTAGTTGGACCTGGGACTTATACGTCCAAGTGTTTCACCATGGGGTGCGCCATTTATCTTCATATGGAAGAAGGATGGGTCGTGGAGACTTTGCATTGACTATCGTCAATTGAACAAAGCAACGATCAAGAATTAATACCTGTTGCCAAGGATTGACAATCTCTTCGATCAGATGAAAGGCGTGATGGTGTTTTCAAAGACTGACTTGCAATTAGGGTATCACCAGTTACGGATCAAGGAGGATGACTTCCCTAAGATCACCGTTAAGACGAGGTTTGGACATTATGATTTTACCTTTTTACCTTTTGGAATGACAAAATCCCTTGGAGTATTTATGAATTTGATGAATGGGGTGCTGCACGAATACTTGGACAAGTTCATCCAAGTATTCATTGATGGTATTTTGAGTTTCTCTCGCATGATGGAGGAGCATGAAGAGACCTTTCTCTTGGTACAACAATGTCCACGAGAGAAAAAATTGGATGGGAAGTTGTTTAAATGCTTGTTTTTTCAATTGATACTCAACAGTGTCAATTGGAGATTCACTACGTAGGGCATATCATCTCCAATGAAGGTATCATCATGGATCCAGTAAAGGTTGAGGCTATTATGGAATGGTGTGCACCGACGAATGTCTTAGAAGTGTGTAGATATATGGGTTTAGCAGGATACTATCGATGGTTCGTTGAGGGTTTCTCAAAGATAGAAAATCCGATTACGAAATTGCAGAAGAAGAACAAGAAGTTTGTTTGGACCGAGAAATGCACGGAGATGTTTCAGAGACTCAAGGAGTTGTTGACAATGGCATTGATAATAAAGGTCGCTGACATGGACACTGACTTATTGGTATGCACTAACACATATAAGGAACGCTTATGCAGAGTCTTGATGCAAGACAGTCGAGTGATCACTTACATCTTGAGGAAGTTGAGAATGCATGAGGAGAACTACACGACGCATGATTTGGAGTTGTTATCCATTGTATATGCCTTGAGAGTTTGGAGACACTACCTGATTGGATGAAAATTCAAACTAAAAATAGACCACTGTGGACTAAAACACATCTTTACGCAAAGATACTTGAACACGCGAAAGTTTCATTGGTCAGAATTGCTTAGCGAGTATGATTTTGATATTACTTACATAAAGGAAATAATGAAAATAGTGGTTTATGAGTTGAGTCGGAGACTGTGCGTATTTTTGGTGATGCCTCTTAAGATGAATCTACATGAAAATATTCTAACTTTAGAATGCGACGATGACTGGTACAAAGAGGTCAAGGATTTTATCGGACAAAACACAATGAAATTAAATTTACACATGTTATTTATATGTGTTGGGTTGAAGATTTCATTTATATAATATTTCTTGCACCTGCTTTCCTATGGTATTTGTAATCACCTTGCTCATTGTATTTTGAATTGGTTTTCCGAGGAAAAATCAACCTCTTATTGCAATGACTTCTCTATGTTTGATTTATTGATTATTACGAAGAAGTTTGTGTTTTAATATTCTGTCCCTTATCCCTTTAGTTATTAGTATGTGCCTTAGTAGTTGGCCATGAGTCGAATTAACGGTCATCACTTCGGTGTTTAAAGACCTATAGATTCAAATGCCCTGATTTCCTATGCATGGATAATAAGTGAAGGATAATTTTTTCTCCCAGTCATCTATCCCTTACTTATCTTTGTGTTTTTCTATTATGATTAATCTATAATCCTTGCACCTTATTGTGAATGAGTATCCTTGCGATTTCAATTGATTCATTATCGACTGAGTGGTCCTTGCACCTTCTTGTGCTGAGTATCCCCATGTTTTTCTTTGATTATCTCTATGCTTTATCTCTGTAATTCCTTGGCATATTACCCAACGCTTGATTGGTATAAACTCTGTGATTTTATTGATAAACCATAACACTTTGTTTGGTATCATCTCTCAGATTTTAATGATGAATCCCAGTTCTTGGTTTGGTATTTTGATTGTGATTTAAATGTACTGACTGTGATGTAATGAATTGGCATTGTTTTTAATATGTAGTGACAACTATTGTAATATATAGTGAGTGTGATTTTATACACTGTAACAACGTTTTTATTATATAACGATTACGAATTTACCCCAGCAAATGTTACCTCGTAGAGAATTCATTGATACAGTTCATACCTTCCTTTTTTTTTAAATGCATTTACCACAATGATATTATGCTTTGCGTTTTTTTTTTGGATTGAATTTTATACTCTGTGTTTGGATGGTGATATTGCCGGTATCGATTTAAATTCTAGGGAGTTTTAAATTCTTTAAAAAAAAAAATTATTACACAGTGACCTCATAGTTACACCATGATTCACAACCCCTTTTGGAATTTACTCATCATTATCTCATCCATTGTTTGATTACATAGCGATATCTCTTTTGCACAGTAATATGTTTGTTGATAGCATACTTTTGAAAGTGAATTTCATGGTATAGTGTATAGATCTTGTCTGGAATTACACAGCATTCACACTATGATTTCTGTGGAATATACACAACGATATATGTACACAACGATATCTTAATGATATACACCCATGAATATTACTTTTACAACGTTTGATAGGCTTTAGTGGATAGCGTTTTGACATGGCTGCGTTTGATAGGATATGACAATCAATCAATTTTCATAATATAATAGACAACAACGTTATAGTATATAATAAACAATGATCTTGCATTTATTGGGTATGACAACGATCGTGCATACATGGATGGTTGGCAGCAATTTCAATAAATATAGTAACCCTTTATATGACAACGAATTACATGCCAACGATATATATATGAATAACTCTTTTATTTAGACAACGATTATAATGTTATTCCTTGTAATTCCTTTATATTGTTAATTAGCGAATTATGTCACAACAACTTACACGCCAATGATATATATGATTAACTCTTTTATTTAGACAAAGAATTATAGTGTTATTCCTTTTCATTCCCTTTAAATTGTTAATTATTTTTAGTGGATAGCGATTTAATATCATGGATAGTGTTTTAAATATTTTTGAGAGTAATGCTATTACACAACGATATTTATTTATCAAATAAGTATGGTTATTTATCCAATGATATCTTTATAATTATTAATAATTTATCAATAGATTCATCCAGAGACTTGTTAATTTAGACACCAATAATTTAGACAACAATAATATAGACAACAATGTCAAATATTTAATAAGCAACATAGATCACTTTTCAAATGTTAAGTAGTTCACTTATTTTAATGGACAATGTATATTTTTTTACAAGCGAATTTTGATTTTGTTAAGTCCATATAATAGTTCACATTTATGATAACATTTATGACAACAGTAAAATTATAATAGTTCACTCCTTCGGACTTAGACATCTTTCTTAATAGATAATGGTTTATGGTTTGTTGGAGAAGTCGTTTAATAGCTTGCGCAATTTAATTTGAGTGATGTCATCTGCAACGACCCCAATCCTTACGACTGCACGCGAAGCAGAAAGTGCACAATTTTTTTTTTTTTTGCAGGAAGGAAAATATGACAATAGTTAAACCACACAACCAGACGACGACTACACATGCGCAGGTCAGTNGTTATTTATCCAATGATATCTTTATAATTATTAATAATTTATCAATAGATTCATCCAGAGACTTGTTAATTTAGACACCAATAATTTAGACAACAATAATATAGACAACAATGTCGAATATTTAATAAGCAACATAGATCACTTTTCAAATGTTAAGTAGTTCAGTTATTTTAATGGACAATGTATATTTTTTGACAAGCGAATTTTGATTTTGTTAATTCCATAAAATAGTTCACATTTATGATAACATTTATGACAACAGTAAAATTATAATAGTTCACTCCTTCGGACTTAGACATCTTTCTTAACAGATAACGGTTTATGGTTTGTTGGAGAAGTCGTTTAATAGCTTGCGCAATTTAATTTGAGTGATGTCATCTGCAACGACCCCAATCCTTACGACTGCACGCGAAGCAGAAAGTGCACAAATTAATTTTTTTTTTGCAGGAAGGAAAATACGACAATAGTTAAACCACACAACCAGACGACGACTACACACGCGCAGGTCAGTGAAAATACAATAATGACTCAACAACTAGCACAATGAGCAACTGGGCATCACAAGAGTAAATCAATAGATAGAAATGACTACACGCCCAACTCAACAAGACAATGCCTACAAACTAAGGGACAACATCCACCATCCCGACACAATGGCCTCGATGACCAGTAACTAGAACCTCGAAGGTGTGCAACCAAGCGCATTGAGGCGTACATCCAAATTGATAACAACAACTTACAATGATCAACAACACTCCCAATGGAAACACAGACTTTGACTGAGTTATCATTTGCCACTATCCAATAGGGCACGCCATGATCTCATCATCTAGAATCATGTCGTCCCCAGGTGATAGGCATGACAATAACCATGGCGCAACATAACCTAACTAGACCAAAGACTCAAAAAATTCCAACATGCTAAGAGCCAGAATAACTGACACGAAGTCTACGCCCACACCCCCAAGCAATAGGTCGACAAGACACATATGACATTGGTCAAATGAATTGCACACACTATTAAATGACTCGATCACAACCATATCCCTAAATATTACGCAAATTGTCTGAGGGTGTGGAGTGAACGGTTATAAACAACAATCCTATAACTCAACTTTATACTTGTGTAAAATGATATCCCAATAATTTGATAAAATCAACATCCTTGTAAGTCAAAAATTTATTATTTCCTTGAATAACAATCCCCCTTAAAATCCTCAAGATCTAATGACTCAAGGGATACTTTAGACAAGGTAATTATGTATTATCTCGTCCAATATATACTACTCTCTGCCAGACCTTAGATATGGTAGATCTATGTAGCAACTTAGCTTAATATTCATAATATTGCTATGCTACCAATAAAATAAAATTCGCACCAACCAAGAATGAAATCATTGCGCTGGATAAGTATATCCATTTAAGAATCAATGTATCTCTATTTAATTTTCCCAGTTTAGTATGTAAAACAAAACGAATTCAGCAACCCGTTAAACTATAATTCTCTGACGATACATGATAAAGCAATTGCCATCTAAACCCTATCTTAAAAAATAATTAGAATGATGTCTATATGAAGGCCGTTTGGTTTCCCTTCTGTTTACCTTATCAAATACCTGTTGGTCTCATTAAATACACCAGCGGTCCGTTCGATATGTAATTACAGGACAACTACAGTTCGGTCTTATTAAAGGAATCACACGTAGGGTTACCAAAATAAAAAGACGCAGGTAAAAACGCTGTCAAGTAAGCTATCTTAGAAGACACAGTCAATCAAGGGTTAAGGCAGTTGTCAGGATAATAAAACCACCGTGGTAATCAATATAACGCCCGGACACTAAAAAATGTACGCCCAGGCACCAAATTGGCGGGTTCCTCACAATCATGGTTAAGGGAAAAGAGGGAACTCGCAGGGTTAAGGTTTCACATTCAACAACATATCCCAGGCAAGTAGGATCGCAGATAAAAGGGGAACGCTGGAGAAGACATCGCGGTCACAACCAAACGGCATACCTCGCTGTCAAAATCGAAAATCGTGGTCAAGGGTAATGATAAAGGCGAACCAATAAAGGGTAACACGTAATTAACAACATGCAATCACTGGCTTAGAATTTACACAGTCCACAACCTATCACAGTGCAAGAGAATCGTTGGATAGAGGGGACGTTGGTTGAGATATATCGCTGGGCGTTTTCCCTTTTTATAAAGAAATCAGAATAACAGGGGCATAAATACACGATATCAAAAGCATGATAGCTCTGTGTGTACGTTAGATAATAATATTACTCCAATACAGAACTATAACCCTGTGCATGAAATAAATGTGCCACAACAACTATCTCGCTGGGCATAAAACTCTGTCTACCATTTCGGTCCTTTACCCAGAGGTAACCGTAACACCATTTAAGGAAATAACAGTATTTATCACAGCATCAAATCGTTTTCCAAGCATCATAATGCTGAGTTTTAGTCATGAGAAAGGCGCTGAGTTAAGTCGCCATTGAGTTAATGTAAATTGCAGAAAAACAATTCTGAAGCATGGAAATCTCAGAGTAAATCGTCCTAATTTCTATCAAATGTAGGGGGAAAATTCACCAGGGATTTTAAGTCAATAAGAAGAAAATAAAAACGCAAGCCAGAAGCATGATAACGCAGGCAAAAGGTGCAATTCATATCGCATAGTAAAAGGATTAAAATGCGGTCCAGTGTGGCCATGGGCAGGTTAACTTCGTCATCCAAGGTAAATAATCGCAGAGGAAAATCGCAGAGAAATGTATAAAACAAAAACCACACAGTAAATTCTCCAAGAAATTCATTAGAACTCAGCCTTAAATCATTGCCGGAAAGGGTATTAAAACACAGAGTTACTTCGTCAGGAGTGCATCAAATGCAGGGATCAAACGTAGAGGATAGTTACTTTGCCAGGAGTGCATCAAATGCAGGGATCAAACGTAGAGGATAATAAGCAGTTCATCGCAGGAAGGGTAAAACAATCACCGAGGTAATCGATCGCAACAAGGCACAATGACCATCAATTAGCCAAGAACAATCAACAGGGGTAGACGAATGGGCAGAAGCATCTTTCGCTCTTCATCCACTCACAAAAAAGTAGGGCATTAGGATCTATAGGTCTATTAACACCGAAGTGACGACCGTTGATCTGGCTCCTGGCCGACTGCTCAGGCGAGGACTAAAGAGCTAGGGATGAAGGAGAACTACGATGCACAAACTCGTCACTAATCAATAAAACCATAGGATGGTCACAACATGTAGGGAATCGAAAGCCAAGGGAGTCAATCAACAACAAGCTTAAGGCTATGGGGGAAATTCAATTAAATATTAAAATGATAAGCAAATCATTTTATTTACCCAATTAAAATACATAACTAAAAACATAAAGTATAATAATAATCTATCATGCAGAAATAAAGGAAGTGTACCATATCCCAAGTTGCTTGCTCTAAGTTGTTGTCCTGCTCGCTCCATGCAACTCCTACTTGCTGACCGATGAGACTTCATCGGTACCTCCCAGCCAATGCTAGGGGTACTCTTCTTCCCTGTTAGCCCCTTGAGCCATAAAGGGGTCACACACACTAACCAGAGAATCAACTAGCTCCTAGCTCACCTCGCAAGGCCGAGCTAGCACTCTGCATTTTAATACCCTTCCTGACAATGATTTAAGACTGTGTTTTAATGCATTTCCTGGTGAATTTACTGTGTGGTTTTTGTTTTATACATTGCTCTACAATTTTCCTCTGCGATTATTTACCTTGGATGACGAAGTTACTTTGCCCATGGCCACATTGGACCATGTTTTAATCCTTTTACTCTGCGATCTGAATTGCGCGTTATGCCTGTGTTACCATGCTTCTAGATTTTGTTTCTCTTTTCTTCTTATTGACTTAAAATCCCTGGTGAATTTTCTCCCTTTTTAAATTTTATCCCCCAAAAGATTTTTATAAATTAAAATAATTAATTACCCCCTTCTCGACACATGATTAAATATCATTATCCTTATTATTTATTTATTTTATATTTTTATTTTTAAATAAATATTTTTCTTTTACCGCAAGTTTCACCTAGACCTAGATTTTAATTTTCGAGGTTGGGCGACATTTTATTAGGGAAATTGTTTTAAATTATTCTTATCACGTTATTCGTCCTAAGGCCCTCTAGTTTCATCCATTTATAGATTAACAACGTGATGTGCCCTTCAGGATGCACTAGGTGCTCCAAGGGTGCCACTCGTCTCCTTTTGTGTCCCTTGTGCGACGTGCCCTTTAGGACGCACTACGTGCTCCAAAGGTGGCACTCGCCTCATTTTGTTTCCCTTGCGTAGCATGCCCTTCAGGATGCACTACATGCTCCAAGGGTTCCACTCACCTCATTTTGTTTCTCTTGCACGACGTACCCTTTAGGATGCACTACGTGCTCCAAGGGTGCCACTCGCCTCTTGACTTACTTGGTAGACATAAAAAACCCCTGGAGTCAATACTCTGCCAGGTGATCTTGTGGGAGGCTAAGGGCCTCTAAGGAATAAGGCCCCTACCTTATTTCACGCCCCTTATAATCATCATGACCGACTGTCGCAGTCTTCCCTCACGACATTGTGGGTCTGCTCGAACTAGGTAGTCGTTAACCTATAGTTCAAGTCACGGTGAGAGTGCTAGTAGACTATGGTAGGGATGTTGTCCACACCTCTTCCTCAACGTCTCTGGTATTCATGTGTGACCCATATACTCCACATGTGAGTCTGGTCGGCAAGCTATCATCAGCCTGCATCATCAACGAATCATGTCATAAATACAATAAATCATCATAACATCTAATGAGATGTGCATATGTCATATCAACAATAATAGAATCCAATAGTCCACTCCCTGACTCGGTCTGAAATCCAAGGGTTTCATCGATGCCTCTGCATCCTCGTGGTCCAGAATCCTTCACACTCAGGAGAACCAAGTCAATATCCCCTATCTATAACAATACATCAAAATAACATGTCATCATATCCATAATGCCTCATAATCATGATCAAATTCCCAATAGTAATATAATCCGGATCACTTGCAAGAAAGTGTCCTCAAAGAATGAGTTTGATTAGTGTGCGTCATAACAAGATGTTACATCATTTTTCATCTTGTCGACTTGTTTCTTGGGTGCGTGGGTATAGTCTTCTTGTCGGTTAATTTGGTCTCTTAGTGTGTTGGATTTAGCTTGGGTTAAGGGTCCTGTTACGTTATGTTACACCATGGTTATTGTCATGCATATCTTCTGGTGATGGCATGGTTCCTGATGAGGGGATCGTCGCATGCCCTGATGGATAGAGGCAAATGATAACTTGGTCAGAGTCTGTGCTTCCCTATTTGGGCATTGTTCGTTGTAATTGATGTTGGCACTTGTTTGTAACACCTTAACACATTTGGTTTTTCCCACCGTAGAGGTTTCCAATTACTGGTCACCAAATCCATTGTGGACGGTTGGTTGATGTTGTTTGTTAGCTTGTAGGCATTGTCTTCGTTGTGTTGGGGAAGTAGTCGGTTTTACCTGTCTATTAATTATTGCATGTTTCGTCCAGTTTCCTGATGTGCTAGCATCTGATTCGTAGTTTACGGTTGCCTGATCTACGTGCATTGTGTTCCTCTTCAATTTTTGTTGTTTAACTATTGTCGTTATTTCCGTCATGATTTAAAATATAAAAAAAATTGCTTTCGTGTTGGGTTGCATGTAGTCGTAACGATGGGGTCATTACACATGATAATACATTAGATATTTTTGGGATGTAGTACTAAGTGATTGAATTTCATCATTGTGTGTTTCAAGTGAATTATGAACTCTTATTAGTTGGGGCCATTATTTAACTCCTCATCATGAGGGTACACACCCTTTTGTTTTGTCAATCTACCCATTAGTTTGCAATAAAAGAATTGAATATATATGTGAGTAACTTGGTTTATAAACCACTTTGAGAATATTTTATATTGAGTTGCATATAAATTTATCTTCCTCTCCAATTTTTAACATAATACTTGAATATATACAATTTCTTTTAATTCCAATGGGTCATTATTCCATACCATGCTAACTAGATGAAGCTCCAATGAAGATCCAGGATGGATCCTCCTCCTTGTCTAGATAGGATGGATATTGCACCACAGAAACTAAACTAAAATGGAAGGGTTTTGTTGGAACCCTAATGAAAACCTTGGCTCCAAGAGAGATCCAAGAGATCTATTCAAACATAATACCAAAGTGAATGGTTACCCTTCTATTTATTCTTCCTCTCATCCTTCTATATCTTTCCCTTTTGACCAAATCAAACTTTTACCTTGTTTTCCCTCCAAACTTCACTTAAACATTAAAAAATAATTTTTAATGTTTAAGTAATTAATAATTTACCTTTTTAATATCGGAAAGTAGTTAATTGGATTCTAATACATTAATGTATGTTAGAAACCCCTTTCTCATCATTCCAACCTTTATATCATTTCACCCTGGTTCTAACGAGTTATTACACTCATGCATCCCTTCAGATAATGTGGTCCCAATAACACATTTAGTGTATTTAATTAAATTATGCCCATTAATGACCAAAATTATGGAAATTGTTGAAACTCCACTAATTCAAGAGAGGACTGTGTGAAAATGATCCTTTTGATAAAATATGGTGAATGGAATGGCATGGGATCCATAAAGCCCCTCCAAAATTCCCAGGAACCCTGTTAACCACCATTTAGTCCTCTCGCTAGCTTAACATAAACCCATAAGTTCACCTCCAATTGTAAAGTCGGGGAATCTAAAGATGGGAACATTATGATCCTCCCTTCCCAAATATTGTTTTTTCTTAAGCAATGCCATCAAAACTTGATGCTACATAAAGAGATCTAGACGGAAATTGAAAATGATAACAAGGTCCCAAACCACCGTGTAAGATGTGTAGCATCCTCCACTCAAGGTGTGTTTTGGTAAGGTACTGAAATAAGAGGCCCCTTGAAAAATTCCAACAAGTAAGTATACTCAATGTATAACAAGTACATGGTCTAATTTAAAATGGTGTGAATTACAAAAGTTCAAAATTCACTCATCTATTTGAAATTTTGTTAGGGTTATCTTAAAATTTTGGGTTTTCTAATTCTTTGTATAATAAAATCACTTTAGGATGAGTGAAACTAACCAAATATTAGGAAAATTTATAGAACATGAGCAAAAGGAAAAGATTAGATGCATTTCCATATACCTTTTTACCAAACAATATATGAAAGTGTGGAAAATCCAATAATTGCAAACATAAATGTAAATAAGGTAGACTAAGAACCTTATCATTGTATCAAAGCACATATTGTTGCATTCTTCGAATTGGCTATATGAAGCCTCTACTATATAATAGTTTTTTAGTATAAAAGATTTTATGGTTTTCATATAACATGACAATGCTTTTGATATTTTTGGGGTGTAGTACTAAGTGATCAAATTTCATCATTGTGTGCTTCAAGTGGATTCTTCTCTTATTATCTGGGGCCATCCGCTTACTTCTCAACATGAGGGCACATGCCCTTTTGTTTTGTCAGTCTACCCATTAGTTTGCACAAAAGAATTGAAGATACATGTGAGTAACTTGTTCTATAAACCACTTTGAGAAGATTTTATATTGAGTTGCATATAAATATATATTCCTATCTAAGTTTTAACATAATCCTTGAATACATACAATTTATTTTAATTCCTATGTTTCATTTATGCATACCTTGCTAACCAGAAGAAGCTCCAATGAAGATACGGGATGGATCCTCCTCCTTGTCTAGCTAGGGTGGATATTGCACCACCAGAACTAAAATACAATGGAAGGGTTTTGTCAAAACCCAAATTAGAATCTTTGCTCCAAGAGATCAATCCAAACATAATACCAAATTGAATGGTTACCCATCTATTTATTCTTCCTCTGAGCCTTCTATATTTTCCCCTTTGACCAAAGCAAACCCTTACCTTATTTTCCCTCCAATTTTCACTTAAACATTAAAAAATACTTTTTAATGTTTAAATATTTAACAATTTACCTTTTCAATATCGGAAAGTGGTTAGTTGGCTTCCAATAGAGTCAACGTTCATACAAATGAATGATTGTCATTAATTTTTATATATAACAACAATGATGTTCAAACATGGACATTTTAAGTGTCATTCTAAGCAATGATCAAGTTAGTGATGATTTTTAACCATATAACAAGTACATGGTGTAAATTAAAATGGTGTGAATCAAAAAAGTTCAAAATTCACTCATCTATCTGAAATTCTGTTATGATTATCTTCAAATTTTTGGTTTTCTAATTATTTGTAGAATAAAAGCACTTTAGGATGAGTGAAGTTAACAAGATATCAGGAAAATGTCTATAATAAGAACAAAAGGAAAAGATTTGATGGATAACCATATACCTTTTTACCAAACAATATATGAAAATGTGGAAAAAACATAAATGCAGACAAGGTAAACTCAAAACCTTATCATCGTATCAAAGCACATATTGTTGCATGTTTAGAATTTTCTATATGAAGCCTATGCTATATAATATTTTTTTTAACATATAGGATTTTATGATTTTGTTATAACATGGAAATACTTTCGATATTTTTGGGGTGTAGTACTAAGTGATTAAATTTCATCATTGTGTGTTTTAAGTGAGTTCTAAACTCTTATCAGTTGGTGTCATTCTTTCACTCCTCAACATGAGGTCAAACACCCTTTTTCTTTGTCATTCTGCCCATTAGTTTGCACAAAAGAATTGTAGATAAATGTGAGTAACTTGTTCTATAAACCACTTTGTGAGAATTTTATATTGATTTGCATATAAATATATCTTCCTCTGTAAGTTTTAACATAATAATTGAATACATACAATTGATTTAATTTCCATGGGTCATTCATGCATACCTTTCTAACCAGATGAAGCTCCAATGAAGATCTAGGATGGATCCTCCTCCTTGTCTAGATAGGGTGGACATTTCACCACCCAAACTAAACTACAATGCAAGGGTTTTKTCAAAACCCTAAYGAAAACCTTGGCTCCAAGAATGCTCGAAGAGATCAATCCAAACATAATACCAAAGTGAAGGGTTACCCATCTMTTTATTTTTCCTCCTATCTTTCGATATCTTTCCCTWTTGACCAAATCAAACCCTGACCTTATTTTCCCTTTAMTTTTCACTTAAACATCAAAAATYACTTTTAMTGTTTAAGTAATTAATAATTTACCTTTTTAATATYGGAAAGTGTTTAATTGGCTTCTAATACATTCAAGTAACCAGTGATATCAGGTAAATGGCGTTGAAAKTCTAAGGATTGTAGATGGTTGAATGTTCAAAGACTCTCTAGGAACAAGCCCAMAAGCCACCACTATGATGCTCGAYAGGTAATTAWAKGGATATTACTATTTCAATTGGGTCTCTATGAATTCATATATAAAAATCTTGTTGTGCATGCAAGTATGTGGGAATGAAGATTCTTCAAGAGAGGAACAAAGGTTATTGATTGGYATTGCCAGAAATAATTTAATTTAGTGAATGTGTTTGCATTAATAAATATTCTAGGAATCTTTTTYAGGAGCAAATGAATAAGAAAATGTTAATATCATGTGTAGTTGTTAGAAAGTCTTTCAACTTCACATGAAAATGTTTAAAAATTAATATAATTTTTATATTTAGTGTTCTTTCTTTCGTGCTTAAAGTAAGTATTGAATATTGTGTGAAAATGTTTCTTCATTAATAGTAAGTATTGAATATTGTGTGAAGATGTTTCTTCATTCAACTGCAAGATTTGCATATTTATATAAATACTGAAGGAGGGATGAGTTTGGTCCTATGTTGATTTCCATTTGTAGTTAGAGTTAAAATGTGATGATGTTATGGTTAATTTAATTGTTCTTTAGTCCGTGAAGGAATGAGATACACACAAAGGACATGACGGTTTGTGATGGTGACCTTTGGAGTCCATATAAGAGAAAAAGGGTGCACACCCAATGAAGGTACATTTGAACAACATGTGATAGTGTTCTTTCTTTTGTGCTTAAAGAAAGTATTGAATATTGTGTGAAAATGTTTCTCCATTAATCTGCAAAAGATTTCCATATCATAAATATGGAAAGATGAATGAGTTTGGTTGTATGTTGATTTCCCTTTGTAGTTAGAGTACAAATGTGATGATGTTATGGCTTGTAAAATAAATAGATGGTTAATTTAATTGTTTCATAAAATGGTTTGAATTCGTATAATTTTTTTTATGTTATTTATAAATAGATGGTTAATTTTATTGTTCCATAAAATAGTTTAAATTCATAGAATAATTTTTATGATATTTATATGATATTTATAAATGGATGGTTAATTTAAAATTGTTCCATAAAATAGTTTAAATTCATAAATGTTTTTTTATGTTATTTTTTGTGATTGATAGTGAAACAAATGAATGATTGCCTTTAATTATTATATAATAATAATGCTGTTCAAATATTAACAAGATGTGGACTTTTAAGTGTCATTCTATGTAATAATCAAGGTAATGATGATTCTTAAATATATAACAAGTACACAGTGTAATTTAAAATGGTGTGAATTACAAAAGTTCAAAATCCACTCATCTAATTGAAATTTTGTTAAGGTTATCTTCAAATTTTTGGTTTTCTATTATTGATTGTTATTGCCAGAAATAATTTAATTTAGTGAATTTACTTGCATTAATAAAGATTCTTGGAATCTTTTTCAGCAACAAATGAATAAGAAACTATTAATATAAGTATTGAATATTGTGTGAAAATGGTTCTTCATTAATGTGCAAGAGATTTCCATATCATAAATATTGGAGAAGGGATGAATTTGGTTATATGTTAATTTCCCTTTATAGTTAGAGTTCAAATGTGCTGATGTTATGGCTTGTAAAATAAATGGATGGTTAATTTAATTGTTTCATAAAATCGTTTGATTTCATATAAGTTTTTTTATGTTAATTTTTGTGATTATTAGTCAAACAAATGAATGGTTGTCCTTAATTATTATATATAACAACAATGATGTTGAAACGTAGAAATTTCAACTTCCATTATATGGAATGATCAAGTTAGTGATAATTTTTAACCATATAACAAGTACATGGTGTAAGTTAAAATGGTGTGAATTAAAAAATTTCAAAATTCACTCATCCATTTGAAATTTTGTTATGGTTATGTTCAAATTTTTGGTTTTCTAATTCTTTGTAAAATAAAAGCACTTTAGGATGATTGAAGCTAACCAAATATTAGGAAAATTTCTAGAACAAAAAATATTTGTTACATAACCATATGCCTTTTTACCAAACAATATATGAAAATGTGGAAAACCTAATAATTGCAAACACAAATGTAACTAAGGTAAACTAAGAACCTTATCGTCGTATCAAAGAACACATTGTTGCATTCTTAGATTTGGCTATATGAAGCCTATGCTATATAAAAGTTTTTTTAACATAAAGGATTTTATGGTTTTGATATAACATGACAATACTTTTGATATTTTTGGGGTGTAGTACTAAGCAATTGAATTTCATCATTGTGTGTTTCAAGTGAATTATGAACTCTTATTATTTGGGGCCATTATTTCACTCCTCATCATGAGGCTGCACACCCTTTTTCTTTGTCATTCTATCCATTAGTTTGCAATAAAATAATTGAAGATAAATGTGAGTAAGTTGTGTTATAAACCACTTTGAGAAGATTTTATATTGAGTTGCATATAAATTTATCTTCCTCTATAAGTTTTAATATTAATACTTGAATATATACAATTGCTTTTAATTCCAATGGGTCATCCATCAATACCTTTCTAACCAAACGAAGCTCCAATGAAGATCTAGGAAGGATCCTCCTCCTTGTCTAGATAGGATGGATATTACACCATCAAAACTAAACTAAAATGGAAGGGTTTTGTCAAAACCCTAACGAAAACCTTGACTCCAAGAGAACTCCAAGAGATCAATCCAAACATAATACCAAAGTGAAGGGTTACCCCTCTATTTATTCTTCCTCTATTCCTTCTATATCTTTCCCTTTTGACCAAATCAAACCCTTACCTTATTTTCCATCCAATCTTCACTTAAACATTAAAAATTTATTTTTAATGTTCAAGTAATTAATAATTTAGCTTTTTAATATCTGAAAGTGGTTAATTGGATTCTAATACATTCATGGATGTTGTAAACCCCTTTCTCATCATTCCAACCTTTATATTGTTTCATCCAGGTTCCAAATAGCTATTACACTCATGTATCCCTTCAGACTATATAGTCCCAATAACACAGTTATTGTATTTAATTAAATTATGCCCAATAATGACCAAAATTATGGAAATTGTCAAAACGCCATTGAACCAAGAGAGGATTGTTTGGAAATTTTCCTTGTGATAAAATATGGCGAATGGAACATCATGGGATCCATAAAACCTTTCCAAATTGTCTAGGCACCTTGTTAACCACCATTTACTCCTCTGGCCACATTGACATAAACCCATAAGGTTGCCTCCAACTGTAAAGTTGGGGAATACAAAGATGGGGACATTACACTCCTCCCTTCCCAAATATGGTTTGTCCTTAAGCAATGCCATCAAAACCTGACGCTCCATAAAATGATACCAAGGTCCCAAACCACTGTGTAAGATGTGTAGCATCCCCCACTCAAGGTGTGGTCTAGTAAGGTACTGAAATAAGAGGCCCCCTGAAAACTTTCAACAAGTAAGTATACTCAATGTATAACAAGTACATGGTCTAATTTAAAATGGTGTGAATTACAGAAGTTCAAAATTCACTCATCTATTTGAAATTTTGTTAGGGTTATCTTAAAATTTTGGKTTTTCTAATTCTTTGTATAATAAAATCACTTTAGGATGAGTGAAACTAACCAAATATTAGGAAAATTTATAGAACATGAGCAAAAGGAAAAGATTAGATTCATAACCATATACCTTTTTATCAAACAATATATGAAAATGTGGAAAATCCAATAATAACAAACATAAATATAAATAAGGTATTTACTAAGAACTTTATCATTGTATCAAAGCACATATTGTTGCATTCTTCAAATTGGCTGTATGAAGCCTCTACTATATAATAGTTTTTAAGAATAAAATATTTTATGGTTTCATATAACATGAAAATACTTTCGATATTTTGGGGGTGTAGTAGTAAGTGATCAAATTTCATCATTGTGTGTTTCAAGTGAATTCTTCTCTTATTATCTGGGGTCATCCTTTTACTTCTCAACATGAGGGAACATGCCCTTTTGTTTTTTCAGTCTACCCATTAGTTTGCACAAAATAATTGAAGAGACATGTGACTAACTTGTTCTATAAACCACTTTGAGATGATTTTATATTGAGTTGCATATAAATATATATTCCTATCTAAGTTTTAACATAATGCTTGAATACATACAATTTATTTTAATTCCTATGGTTCATTCATGCATACCTTGCTAACCAGAAGAAGCTCTAATGAAGATCCGGGATGGATCCTCCTCCTTGTCGATCTAGGGTGGATATTGCACCACCGAAACTAAATTACAATGGAAAGGTTTTGTCAAAACCCAAATGAGAATCTTGGCTCCAAGAATGCTCCAAGAGATCAATCCAAACATAATACCAAATTGAATGGTTACCCATCTATTTATTCTTCCTCTGAGCCTTTTATATTTTTCCCTTTTGACCAAATCAAACCCTTACCTTATTTTCACTCCAATTTTAACTTAAACATTAAAAAATACTTTTTAATGTTTAAATAATTAATAATTTACCTTTTTTAATATCAGAAACTGGTTAATTGTCTTCTAATACATTCAACCTTCAAATAAATGAATGATTGGCCTTAAATGTTATATATAAAAACAATGATGTTCAAACATGGACAATTTAAGTGTCATTCTTTGCAATGATCAAGTTAGCGATGATTTTTAAGCATATAACAAGTACATGGTGTAAATTAAAATGGTGTAAATTAAAAAAGTTCAAAATTCACTCATCTATTTTGAAATTTTGTTATGGTTATCTTCAAATTTTTGGTTTTCTAATTATTTGTAGAATAAAAGCACTTTAGGATGAGTGAAGTTAACAAAATATTAGGAAAATGTCGACAACAAGAGAAAAAGGAAAAGGTTTGATGCAAAACCATATACCTTTTAATTTAATGTAATGTAAAGTAAATGGGTAGTTAATTGAATTGTTCCATAAAATAGTTGAAATTCATTCAAGTTTTATTTATGTTATTTATAAATGGATGGTTAATTTTATTGTTCCATAAAATCATTTAAATTCATATAAGTTTTTTTATGTTATTTTTGTGATTGTTAGTGAAACAAATGAATGACTTGCTTTATTTATTATATAACAAAAATTATGTTCATATATTAACATGAGGTGGAATTTTAAAGTGCCTTTCTATCCAATAATCCAATAATCCATGATTCTTAATTATGTAACAATTACATGCTGTAAATTGAAATTATGTGAATTACAAAAGTTCAAAATTCATTCATCTATTTGAAATTTTGTTAGGGTTATCTTCAACTTTTTGGTTTGCTAATGATGTGTAGAATAAAAGAACTTTAGAATGAGTGAAGCTAACAAAATATTAGGAAAATGTCTATAACAAGAGAAAAATGAAAAGATTTGATGCATAAGCATATACCATTTTACCAAACAATATATGAAAATGTGGAAAAACCAATAATTGAAAACATATAAATGTAAATAAGGTAAACTAAGAACCTTATAATTGTATCAAATCACATATTGTTGCACTCTTATAATTGTCTATATGAAGCCTATGCTATATAATAGTTTTTTTAACATAAAGGATTTTATGACTTTGATATACTTTTGATATTTTGGGGGTGTAGTACTAAGTGATCAAATTTCATCATTGTGTGTTTCAAGTGACTTCTTCTCTTATTATCATGGGTCATTCTTTCACTCCTCATCATAAGGGAGCACACCATTTTGTTTTGTCAGTCTACCCATAAGTTTGCAACAAAAGAATTAAAGTTAAATGTGAGTAACTTGTTCTATAAACCAATTTGAGAAGATTTTTTTATTGAGTTGCATATAAATATATCTTCCTCTCTAAGTTTTAACATAATACTTGAATACACACAATTGATTTTAATGCCTATGGGTCATTCATGCATACCTTGCTAACCAAAACATAGACCTCGTAGAAGAAATAATTGAACTCCAAGACCAATATACACATGATGTCAAGGATTGGACATAGTAGGGATATTTTTCATGGTCCAATCCATGGTTAGGGATACAAAAAAACTGTAAGGTCTTTTGTTAGAAGAGTGCAAAAACCCTTGCCCAAGTCCTCAAGGAGACGAAACTTGGGGTTGATCCTACACCCAAGTTTTTCACTAGTTGAGAAAGTGGGAAGCTTGGGTTCATGAATGCGCCAAGGGTATTTCCCAACCATGAGGAAAAGCACAAAGCAGGGAACACCAAGGTTGGGATGCACTGGTCCCAAGGGATGCGATGGTTGACGAGTGTAAGGGTTCACTTGGGTGCATGGGTCCCTGAAGGTGCCCATCAGTTATTTTGGGTTCTTTTTTCCACGAAGGGATGTCAGACACATAAAGGATGTGATGGTTTGCAATGGTGACATTTGGTGTAACATCCCGCTCTGGCGCACTAAGAAACTTATTCTTTGAGGACACTTGCTCACAAGTGATCTAGACTTTTATGATTTAAGAAAACATTTTATCCTTGATTATGATGCGATATGATAGATGACATGATGTTTTACTGCTTTGACATGGATAGGTGCTATTGACTCTGTTTTATTGAGTGTGCAGGGTTTTTGGACCTTGAGGATGCAGAGGCATCGACAAAACCCCTTGGACTCCGGATTGAGTCAGGGAGTGTGTTATTGGGGTTGATTGTTTATTGTTATTTTAGTACATTTGATTTGATGATATGATGTGGACATGTTCTAACACGATTGTTGATGATGCAGGATGACGATAGCTTGCCGACTAGACTCACATATGGAGTAAAGGGGCCACACACGATTTCCAAAGAGGTTGAGGGAGAGGTGTGTACAACAACCCTGCCATAGCCTACTAGCACTCCTGTCATGGCTCGAACTGTAGGTTAACGATTACCTAGTTTGAGAGGATCCACGATGTCGTGACGGAAAACTGCGACAGTCGCTCACGATGACTCTAAGGGGCACGCAATAAGGCGGGGGCCTTATTCCTTAGAAACCCTTAGTCTCCCACAAGTTCACCTGGTAGAGTGTTGAATCCAGGGGTTATTGATGTCTACCAATTAGTCAAGTGGCGAGTGGCACGCTTAGAGCACGTGGTGCATCCTGAAGGGCATGTCGCGCAAAAGAAACAAACGAGGCGGGTGGCACCCTTGGAGCACATGGTGCGTCCTGAAGGGCACGTCGCGTTGATGTTGGTGAAGGAACGAACCTAGATGTCCCTAAGACATTTAACACATTAAGAAATTCTTAAATGACTTCCCTAATTAAATGTCCCCCAGTTCAAAATCTAAGTCCTAAGTCTAAAACTTCTCTAGGGTAAAATTTTATCTGACCTTAAGAAAAAGACCCTATAAAAATAAAAATAAAAATTTAAACTAAAAACCACTTAAGTAATAGTTTCAGTCTTCATAAAAATTTTGGGGTAAAATGAAGAGAGTAGGAATTTAATTAAAATCAGTGGATTTAAAATTGTAAAGAAGAAATAAATTATTTAAGTTGTGAAAGTGTAAAAAGATATTAAATTAATAAAAAAAGGAAAAGAGTAAATACCGTAACTGCCATTTTGGCTCTAATAAAAAAAAGGGAAAGAAGGGAATAATAAAAATTTGGGAACTAAGGAATGGGGGGAAACATAATAAGGGAAAGAGGGGAACTTGCGGTAAAAAGTGAGGTCAACATAGTAAGGAATCTGCAATTAAGAACCTTCTAAAATGAACTAAATTAGCAACTTCATTTTAGGGAAAGTATTTAAACCAATAAGGGAATATAGGAACACATAGGAGTAAATTTAGGAGCAACTCTAGGTGGGTGAGGGAAATGAGACAATTAATAAATTTAAAGAAAATAATTATTGGAGGAAAGAGGGGGATGGAAGACACTTGTGTTAAGGAGAATATTTAGAAGTTTTTATTAAAACTTAATTTAAATGTGATTTGGGGAAACTTGGAGGTTCTAAAAACTCTATAAAATAAAGGGAAGATAGGGAGGAAGGGGACTGACTGTTAGCATAATGTTACGCTGTCGGATTTGTGACTTGACTGATTACTTGTGAGAAGTTGGGATTTCCCAGCTCATATAGGAGTGGTAGCTCGGCCTTGCGAGGCGAGCTGGGAGATAGACATACCATATGGATAGTGTGTGGCCCCTTTGCGGCTCGGGGGGCTAAGGGGGAAGCAGAGTACCCCTAGGATTGGATGGGAGGTACCAGTGTAGTCTCGATGATCAGTGAGCGGGAGCGGCAAGGAGCATGAGGACGACACTCGGGGCAGGCGAACAGGGAAAGGTACAGCCCTTCGGTTGAATGATAGATTGTGTAGGATGTATTATTTAGACCTGTATGTGTATTATTATGGTTGTAGTTAGTTTTATTGTGCAGGAAACCTGTCCCTCTAGCTTTCTCGATTTTGACTAAATCTACATGTCCGAACAATCTTCTGAAATTTTTGTGTCTGAAAACTCTTACGACAGAAATTATAGATCTGGATTTGGGACTGAAATGTTTCTATGTCTGAATCGTCTTCTGGACTTTTATGTTTAAATTTTTAAGTCTGAATTAATATATATCTGAATTAATGGGTTGAGTGAACACCATAGTAGTATTCACTTACCCCCTAACAGTCCGGGCATGTATGACTCCACTTGCCACTTGAATGCTGGATTTTTAAAACTAAATACTCATGTTTGTTTCAATTCGTGAAGATTGTATGTCTGAATTTGACTGAATCTACATGTCTATAAAGCATTAAGGGTTGGACTAACCACAGTGCACTTTATGTTTAGAAATTATGCACTGAAATTTATGTAATGACATTTTGCGTGTAGAAAAGTTGCAAGGAAATTTTATGCTTTACAAATTTTTATGTTTGAAAATTTACTTGATGTAATTTATATTTAGAAACACATTTTAGGTATACAATTTACCTGTCCGATCTTGATTGAATTTACCGGCCCAAAAATACAGTAATGCTTGGGATTTACAGGCCTGAACGCTTCATTGTTCGAGTGACTGAAACACATCATTGACTTAGAACACAGAGCCTTATCCCCGTCCTTCTTTTACTCGTAGTTCCCCAGTTTCCATTTGCCCAATTTTAGAGGATTGCGGGCCTTACCAGACAAGTATCAGATTGCGCGTTTGAGACAGTCTTACCCGGATAACGGTATTGAACTTCCACGGATGTAGTTATACACGTTGCACCCTTATTACAATCACACTCAGCTCCATAATACCAGTAGCAGGGAAAACACAAGGAAGCACAGTTATCTTCATCCTTTAAACAAAAATCGTGGAGCCCTAGTGTTTTTAAGATGAAGGGAAATTGTTGTGTTCCGATGCAGTGGTTTTCCATTACTTATTCACACTAGTCGCCTCTGCAAACTATTACAACTAATACCTCCACCTCTGCATTGGTTAAAATAGCTTCCTTGCTGGCTGTTACACTCTCCCTCGGCGAACCGTGCCAATTGTATGTTTGTGCCTCCCCTCTGCGCGTCACATTGTGTAACTATCATATGGTTCCCTCACGGAATTGTTCTGACATGAAGATTTATTTATGGCAATGATGAGGAGATTGGTAAGGGCTGAATAATACCCCCTTCGATTCCTCCCACGATTTCCCAGGCAACGTTTTTAGCTAGCGCCCTTCATGTCTAGTTCAATGTTTCCTTATAGGTGTGTCAACCTGCTATGTCAGAATTTAATTTTGCCTTTGGATGAAGTTCGTTCAGGATGCATGACCCTGGAAGGGAGGGCCGACTCCCTAGCGGCCGCATTTGCTCAGACTGGCGGTTACCTTGCCTGGGTCCTCCTTTTTCCAGCTCTCATTTCCCTGATAGCACTTACCCTGTTGGCACTGGCTTAGCTTGGGTTTTTCAGTCACTCCAGTCAGCGAGGTTGTAGTGTGCAACTGGTGAGCTACTAGCACCACCGGTAATTGGGTCTTCTCTTATTATTTAATCCACACCCAAATTATCCATTTCCTTTATTTAGTAATGTCTTTTCCTTATCCCTTACTTTTTATATTTATAAAACAAGGAATCTCATGGTAGGACCAGGATAAGAACTTATACTTCAATGTTGTCAGTGTCTCCATGTTCTTACAAAAAGATCAAGATTTTAAAAAGAATAAAGAAAATTTTACTATCATGTTATGCAGAGTATCCAAATGCACATGATCTACCCTAGCATAGATTTTCCTTATTTTCTAGAATAGATGATGTATTTTAAATGCTATAGAATTTTAAATTTTAGATGTCATTAAATGGCCATTTATCGGGTAAGTTTTTAAATGATTAGTGTAATTAGAGTCAGGTAGTGACCTCTTTATTTTTATTAGTGGAAGGAAAATGTAGGATAAAGGTGGATAAGATGTACATAATCTACTTCTTGGGACATTGTTAGGTGTATCTACATGATTTTGGATATCAACCTTAAACAAAAATACTCATGGCAAACAACACTAAATTAAGGCAAGTTGATTTAGATGGTACAATGATGACACTTGTAAGATTAAAAATTGCTCAAATGAGTTGGTTTAAGACTAATTTATATTTTACCTTAATGTCATCATGCACTTTAGACTTTAGAAAAAGACTGAGTTAATTTCCTTACTAGTTGTCTTAGTTGTCATTGTCTTGTAATGTGATTGTTTTTACTGCAAGTTATGGAATTTAAATGTAATGGTGTTGTCGTTTTATGGTAATGATATTGTAGCTTTATGGTCAACGATAACACATAAGATGAACTATGGTTGTTATTTTTGCAAGGTCATTATGATTTAAATGTAATGTGTTCATTATTTTACAGAAACGATATCGTAATTTTTATTGTTAGTGGTAAACATATATAGTGTAATGTCCTTGAATTAAGTACACGAAGTTATCACGACTTAGTAAATGGGGATTTTCAATTAATTGAATATACATTTTTAAGGTTCGGTTGGTAACTCGTCGACTAACAGAAACTAAATGAAGTGTTTTATCTGTACTTGTTGCCAATTGAGTCATAGGTAAGGCTGAGTCTTAACTAATGGGTGGTTATGGTCGGAGTCCATTCAGATTTGCGCTTTTCATCGTGGTCATGGGTTTTTCTTTAATTATTATTGTAATTGGTTGTAATCATTTCATTGCTTGGTCTGCTTGTGTCAGGTGGGATGTAGACACCTCCATGTTCCTTAGAATAGTCGCCAGGCCTGAGACCTTGAATGGTTAAAATCGATGGGAACCTGGGCTTGAGCGTTGCTTATGTGTCTTGGAGGTCCTAACCATTGCAGGGTAGGACGGGCGGGTAGTCAGTCTTACTTATTGTCGATTGATTGTCGTTAAATGCATGCAGTTACTTGTAGTGCCTCTTATGTCATCTTGTTGTGTTCGTCATGGTTTGCATCTTGTTCGTCGTTGGGTGGCGATGGAGAGTCGAATGTGTTGTTTCCCTTGTACACGTGCACACACACTATTAAAATAAAAAAAAAATTGCACTTGTTATAAGAGGTTGTCGTTGTAACGAGGAGGTTCGTTACATATGGTATCAGAGTGAGTTCGACCTGCGACTTGGGATTCGATACGATTTTCGTT
This sequence comes from Picea glauca, assembly GCA_000966675.3. Taxonomy (NCBI): domain Eukaryota; kingdom Viridiplantae; phylum Streptophyta; class Pinopsida; order Pinales; family Pinaceae; genus Picea; species Picea glauca. The sequence goes on along the minus strand of JZKD02S2251674.1, from coordinate 9,575 downwards.
GACATGATTTGATTTGATTAGAATGTTGTTGATTGAGTTGATTGTGTGCGTGAAGGTAATCATGGTTAGAGGACGCTGTTGAGGCCAATAACGGGGTGCTAGGGGATGGGGTGTGATGCCTCCAGTAGCATCAACGCCTGAGGGGTCTAACCCCCAGGGAGGCGAGTAGGTTCTCGGATAGGAGTAGATAGCAGTTGGCAACGTGGTCAGGATGATGAGATCTTTTCAGCGCATGTCCAAGGCACTGATCAACCGCTTGGACAGAGATGAGGCCAAGGCGCCGACACCCGTTGAGGTTCCGCCACGCGCACCAGCTGTTATTGGTAGCATTCACTGTGAACTCGAGAAGGTTAAATTTCCCGAGTTCTTTGGTGCCCTGGATGGTGCCGCCACTGAGGCATGGTTGAAGAATATGGTGATGTTCTTCGCACTTCGCGATTATACCTCCAACATGAAGTTCTGCATGGAGGTCTTTCAACTGAAGGGGAGAGCTCTTCTATGGTGGAAGACGCTCCTATCATAGCTGAACATGGCCGTCGAATACATGTCATGGGAACTGTTCGAGGAACGGTTCTGAGAGAGGTACCTTTCAGAGGAATTCATTGAGCGTCAGCTCAATGAGTTCAATGCATTACAACAGGGAGGTCGTATGGTGCCTGAGTACGAGGCACATTTTATGGAGCTGCTCTGGTATGCTCCGCACCTTAACACAGAGAAACTTAAGGTCAACTAGTTCTTGTTTGGCCTTAACAGAAGCTTGCGTGCAAAGGTTAGGATTTTGATGCCTCAAACCTTGCATGATGCCATTTAGAAGGCCCTCATAGAAGAGGAGGAGCTTATGAGTGGGGGTCAGACCAGGACTCCAACGAGACCAATAGGGAAGGGTTCATCTGGAACACTGTAGCATCAGACACCAGCAAGACATACGCCAGGATATCGTGGCTTCCAGAGGGGATCCACTTTCACTACACCCTGTTGAATGCCACCTCAGCAGCGGATTCCTTATCGAGGACCACAACACCAGCACCAACGTCACCCGCAGCAGCAACAGACTAGGGTTCTAGGCCAGTGGGCTGTCATCTTCTACTTCAGGTACCAGGACTACTGGGTCGAAGAAGGGGTGTTGGACGTGTGGGGAGCCACACTACCAGCATGACTGTCCTATGGAGAGGACCAAAGTGTCTGGAGAAGTTGGACCCACTATAATGGGAGACATGGGCAAGGCCCATCGAATTCATGCAGTGGCGAATAACCACCAGGTAGAGCACCAATCGACTGTGCTCGAGACGACAGGTACCATTGCTGACCAAACCCTTAATGTTTTGATAGATCCCGGTGCTAGTAAGAGTTTCATTTCTGGTGCAGCGCTAAAGAGGATTAAGGTAAAGGCAGTCGAACAAGATGAGTTTAGCTTCGTGTAGATGGCTTCGGGAGCCAAACAAAAGGTTGGAGGAAAGGTTACGGGCTATACCCTTAACCTAGGAGAGTTTGTCACCAGGGCCAACTTATACGTCACAATCTTAGGATCTTATGATGTCATGATTGGTATTGATTGGTTGGAATCGCATGAGGCAATACTCAACTATAAGATGAAATGGTTGAGCTTGATCGATGATGAGGGACAGAGACGTGTGATTGTAGGATGAAACCAAGGAGTTTCCCTGAGGTTTGTCTCTTCCTTACAGTTACGGAAGAGTATGCGCAAGGGGTGAAAGCTTTATGTGATCCTTGCGCTAAATGAGAAGGGAGTAGCAGAAGGTCTAGAACACCTTTCGGTGGTGAAAGAGTTAGCAGACGTATTTCCAGAGGAATTACCTGGGATGCTGCCAGAAAGGGATTTGGAGTTTACCATAGACCTGAAACCGGGGACCGAACCGATAGCAAAAATTTCTTATCGGATGTCGACCCCGTTGTTGCAAGAGTTGAAAATGTAACTGAAGGAGTTTTTGGACCTGGGACTAATACATCCTAGTGTGTCATTATGGGGTACGCCTGTTATTTTCATTCGGAAGAAGGATGGATTGTGGAGGCTTTGCATTGACTACCGTCAACTGAACAAGGCTACGATCAAGAATCAATATCCCTTACCAAGAATTGATGATCTGTTCGATCAAATGAAGGGTGCGATGGTGTTCTCCAAGATCGATTTGCGATCAGGGTATCACCAGTTGCGGATCAAGGAGGATGACATCTGTAAGACCGCCTTCAAGACTATATTTGGACATTACGAGTTTATTGTTTTTCCATTTGGCCTGAAAAACTCCCCAGGAGTATTTATGAGTTTGATGAACGGGGTGTTCCGTGAATACTTGGAAAAATTTGTCCAAGTATTCATTGATGATATTTTGATCTACTCTCGGATGAAGAAGGAGCACAACGAGAACTTGCGCTTGGTACTACAGTGCCTGCGAGAGCACAAATTGTATGGGAAGTTGTCCAAATGTTGTTTTTATCAATCCAGGATTCACTACTTAGGGCGTGTCATCTCTGGCGAAGGTATCGCCGTGGAGCCAGCCAAGGTCGAGGCTATCATGGAATGGACTGTGCCGATGAATGTCATGGAGGTGCGTAGCTTTATGTATTTAGTAGGATACTATCGACGGTTTGTCGAGGGATTTTCGAAGATAGAAAATCGAATCACGGAATTGCAAAAGAAAACCAAGAAGTTTGTTTGGACCGAGAAATGCGTAGAAGCATTTCAGAGGTTTAAAGAGTTTTTGATGACAACGCCAATACTAAAGGTCCCTGACATGGACGTGTAATTCTTGGTATGCACAGACACATCCAAGGAAGGCTTAGGTGGAGTCTTGATGCAAGACGGATGAGTAATAGTTGACATTTCGAGGAAACTGAGAAGGCATGAGGAGAACTACACGAAGCACGATTTGGATTTATTAGCCATCGTATATGCCTTGAAGGTTTGGAGATGCTACCTTGTTGGACGAAAAATTAAACTAAAGACTGGACTACAACACGTTTTTATGCAAGGCAACCTGAACGTGCGACAACGACGTTGGTCGGAATTGCTTAGTGAGTACGACTTTGATATTACTTACATAAAGGGAATGGTGAACCGAGTGGCAGATGCTTTGAGTCGGAGGCCATGCATCTTTTTAGTGTTGCCTCTTCAGACGAATCTATGTGAAAAGATTCTAACCTTACAGCGTGACGACGACTGGTACAAGGAGGTCGAGGGCTTTATTGGAGAAAACACAATGATGGTACAATGATATGAGGGATTTATTTTGATAGTGATGGGTTATTGAGGTTTAAAGGTCAGATTTATGTACCACCAAATGACAAGTTGATGATGTTGATCTTGAGCGAGGCTCATAGAGCAGTTTACATGGCTCACCCGGGAGTTACGAAGATGAGGGCAAACCTTAAGCCCTTATTCTTTTGGAAGGGAATGAAGGTCGACGTAGTCAACTATGTGGCCAGATGTCTAGAGTGTTAGTAGTTAAGGGATGAACATAGACACCCAACAGGATTACTTCAACCACATGCCATCCCGGAATCGAAATGGGAGGTTATTTCGATGGATTTTACTATTGGATTTCCACTAACGGCAAGGAGACATGACTTGATTTTTGTGGCAGTAGACACTCTGATGAAGAGTTCTCACTTTATTCTTGTGCGTACGACGCATCAGGCACCTGAAATAGCGAGAGTTTTCATCAATGAGATTGTGAGGATACATGGTGTGCCTAAGAGGATTATATCCGATCAGGGATCGATGTTTACTGGACAATTTTGGATGAGTTTCCAAGAGGCCCTGGGAACCCAACTTAACTTTAGTACTGCGTACCACCCGAAGAATGACGGGCAGACATAACGAACGAACCAAACCTTGGAAGACATGTTTCACATGTACGTGATGGACCAACAAAAGAATTGGGAAGAATTCTTGCCACTAGTAGAGTTCGCTTACAACAACAGTTACCAGAGGACCATTAAGATGGCACCTTTCAATTTTATTTACGGGCGACCGTGTCAGACGCCATTGAGTTGGGATCGGCTTGAGGATAGGGTCCTAGTTGGACCAGAAGCGATCCAAGAAATGGAAGAGAAAATGCAAACCATAAGACAAAGGATTAAAGAAACGCAGGATTGACAAAAGAGTTATGCCGATGCGCACCGAGTCGACCATAGTTATGAGGTCGGTGATCAAGTCTTCTTGCGGGTTAAACCACATAAGAGTTTGATCAAGTTTGGAAAGGGATCTAAACTCTCTCCTAGGTTCGTGGGACCTTTCAAGATTGTGGAGAAAAAGGGGCCCGTGGCCTATCGACCATCCTTGCCTGATTCTTTGAGGCGTATGCACGATGTTTTTCAAGTATCTGTTTTGAGATATTATATTAGTGATCCTACACATGTGATTGACATGACTTCCTTGCAGGTATCGGACGAGGGAGCGCTCATGGATGAGCCAGTCCACATCTTAGATCATCGCATTGGACAGTTACGACATCAAACGGTAGATCAGGTCAAGGTCCAGTGGGACAATTATAGTCCGCACTCGACGACCTGGGAGGACACATATGATATGCACCAACAGTTTCCATTTTTGTTTGATAGATAGACTTATGATACTGTGATAATTTTATTTTGGCATTTATACTATGAAACTTCAGGATGAAGTTTAGACCAAGAGGGGGTGTATGTAACATCCCGCTCTGGCGCACTGAGAAACTTATTCTCTAAGGACACTTGCTCGCAAGTGATCTGGACTTTTATGATAAGAAAACATTTTATCCTTGATTATGATGCGATATGATAGATGACATGATGTTTTACTGATTTAACATGGACATGTGCTATTGACTCGGTTTTACTGAGTGTGTAGGGTTTTTGGACCTTGAGGATGCAGAGGAATCAACGGAACCCCTTGGACTCTGGATCGAGTCAGGGAGTGTGCTATTGGGGTTGATTGTTTATTATGATTTTAGTACATTTGATTTGATGATATGATGTGGACATGTTCTAACACGATTTTTGATGATGCAGGTTGACGATAGCTTGTCGACCAGACTCACATATGGAGTAAAGGGGCCACACACGATTTCCAGAGAGGTTGATGGAGAGTTGTGGACAACAGCCCTGCCACAGCCTACTAGCACTCCTGTCGTGGCTTGAACTGTAGGTTAACAATTACCTAGTTCGAAAGGATCCACGATGTCGTGAGGGAAGACTGCGACAGTCGCTCAAGATGACTCGAAGGGGCACGCAATAAGGTGGGGGACTTATTCCTTAGAAACCCTTAGTCTCCCACAAGTTCACCTGGCAGAGTGTTGACTCCAGGGGTTATTGATGGCTACCAATCAGTCAAGTGGTGAGTGGCACCCTTGGAGCATGTGGTCCATCCTGAAGGGCACATCACACAAAAGAAACAAACGAGGCGAGTGGCACCCTTGGAGCACGTGGTGCATCCTGAAGGGCACATCGCACAAAAGAAACAAACGAGGTGAGTGGCACCCTTGGATCACGTGGTGTGTCCTGAAGGGCACGTCGCATTGATGTTGATGAAGGAACAAACCTAGATGGCCCTAAGACATTTAAAACATTAAGAAATTCTTTAACAACTTCCCTAATTAAATGTCACCCGGTTCAAAATCTAAGTCCTAACTCTAAAACTTCTCTAGGGTAAAGTTTTATCTGACCTTAAGAAAAAGTCCCTATAAAAATAAAAATAAAAATTTAAACTAAAAACCACTTAAGTAATAGTTTCAGTCTTCATAAAAATTTTGGTGTAAAATGAAGAGAGTAAGAATTTAATTAAAATCAGGGGATTTAAAATTGTAAAGAAGAAATAAATTATTTAAGTTGTGAAAGTGTAAAAAGATATTAAATTAATAAAAAAAGGAAAAGAGTAAATAGCGCAACTGCAATTTTGGCTCTAATAAAAAAATGGAAAGAAGGGAATAATAAAAATTTGGAAACTAAGGAATGGGGGGAAACATAATAAGGGAAAGAGGGGAACTTATGGTAAAAAGAGAGATCAACATAGTAAGGAATCTGCAACTAAGAACCTTCTAAAATGAACTACATTAACAACTTCATTTTAGGGAAAGTATTTAAACCGGTAAGGGAATCTAGGAACACCTAGGAGTAAATTTAGGAGCAACTTTATGTGGGTGAGGGAAATGAGACAATTAATAAATTTAAAGAAAATAATTATTGGAGGAAAGAGGAGGATGGACGACACTTGTGCGAAGGATAATATTTAGAAGTTTTTATAAAAACTTAATTTAAATGTAATTTAGGGAAAGTTGGAGGTTCTAAAAACTCTATAAAATAAAGGGAAGATGAGGAAGAAGGGGATCGACTGTTAGCGTAACTTTACGCTGCCAGATTTGTGACTTGACTGATTACTTGTGGGGAGTTGGGATTTCCCAGCTCGGATATGAGTGGTAGCTCGGCCTTGAGAGGCGAGTTGGGAGCTAGACGTACCATTTGGATAGTGTGTAGCCCCTTTGCGGCTCGGAGGGCTAAGTGGGAAGCAGAGTACCCGTAGCGATTGGCTGGGAGGTACTAGAGTAGTCTCGACGGTCAGGGAGCGGGAGCGGAAAGGAGTGCGCGGACGACACTCAGAGCAGGCGAACAGGCAAAGGTATGCCCCTTCGGTTGAATGATAGATTGTGTAGGATGTATGATTTAGACCTGTAAGTGTATTATTGTGGTTGTAGTTGGTTTTATTGTGCAGGAAACCCGTCCCTATAACTTGCTTGATTTCGACTAAATCTACATGTCCGAACAATCTTCTGAAATTTTTGTGTCAGAAAACTCTTACGGCAGAAATTATAGATATGGATTTGGGACTGAAATTTTTTATGTCTGAATCATCTTCTGGACATTTATGTTTAAATTTTTAAGTCTGAATTAATGGGTTGAGCGAGCACCATAGTAGTATTTACTTACCCCCTAACAGTCTGGGCATGTATGACTCCACTTGCCGCTTGAATGTTGTATTTTTAAAACTAAATACTCATGTCTGTTTCAATTCGTGAAGATTGTATGTTCGAATTTGACTGAATCTACATGTCTATAAAGAATTAAGGGTTCGACTTACAATAGTGCACTTTATGTTCATAAATTATGCACTGAAATTTATGTAATGACATTTTGCATGTAGAAAAGTTGTAAGGAAATTTTATGCTTTACAAATTTTTATGTTTGAAAATTTACTTGATGTAATTTATATTTAGAAATGCATTTTAGGTATACAATTTACCTGTCCGATCTTGATTGAATTTACCTGCCCAAAAATACAATGATGCTTGGGATTTACAGGCCTGAATGCTTCATTGTCCGAGTGACTGAAACACATCATTGACTTAAAACACAGAGCCTTGTCCCCGCCCTTCTTTTACTCATAGTTCCCCAATTGCCATTTTCCCAGTTTTAAAGGATTGCGGGCCTTACCAGACAAGTATCATATTGTGTTCTTGAGACAGTCTTACCCGGATAGTCGTATTGAACTTCCACGGATGTAGTTATACACGCTGCACTCTTATTACAATCACACTCAGCTCCATAATACCCGTAGAAGGGAAAACCAAAGGAAGCGCAGTTATCTTCAACCTTTAAACAAAAATCATGGAGCCCTAGCATTTTTAAGATGAAGGGAAATTGTTGTGTTCCGATGCAGTGGTTTTCCATTACTTATTCACACCAGTCACCTCTACAAACTATTACAACTAATACCTTCGCCTCTGCATTGGTTAAAATAGCTTCTTTGTTGGTTGTTACACTCTCCCTCGACGGACCGTGCCAATTGTTTGTCTATGCCTCCCCTTTGCATATCGCGTTGCGTAACTGTCGTATGGTTCCCTCACGGAATTGTTCTGACATGAAGATTTATTTATGGCATCGGCGAGGAGATTGGTAAGGGCTGAATAATACCCCCTTCGATTCCTCCCACGATTTCCCAGGTAGAGTTTTTAGGTAGCGCCCTTCATGTCTTGTTTAGCGTTTCCTTACAGGTGTGTCAACCTTCTATGTCCGAATTTAATTTCACCTTTGGATGAAGTTCCTATGGGATGCACGACCCTGGAAGGGAGGGCCCACTCCCTAGAGGCCACGTTCGCTCAGACTGGTAGTTTCCTTGCTTGTGTCCCCCTTTTTCCAGCTCTCATTTTCCTGACAACACTTACCCTGTTGGCACTCACTTAGTCTGTGTTTTTCAGTCACTCCAGTTAGCAATCTTGTAGTGTGCAACTAGTGAGCTACCAGCACCATCGGTAATTGGGTCTTCTCTTGTTATTTAATCCATGCCCAAATTATCCATTTCCTTTATTTAGTAATGTCCTTTCCTTATCCCTTACTTTTTATATTTATAAAACAAGGAATCTCATGGTAGGACCAGGATAAGAACTTATTCCTTCAATGTTGTCAGTGTCTCCATGTTCTTACAAAAAGGTCAAGATTTTAAAAAGAATAAAGAAAATTTTACTATCATCTTATGTAGGGTATCCAAATGCACATGATCTACCCTAGCATAGATTTTCCTTATTTCCCAAAATAGATGATGTATTTTAAATGCTATAGAATTTTAAATTTTAGATGTCATTAAATGGCCATTAATCGGGTAAGTTTTTAAATGATTAGTGTAATTAGAGTCAGGTAATGACGTCTTTATTTTTATTAGTGGAAGGAAAATGTAGGATAAAGGTGGATAAGATGTACATAATCTACTTCTTGGGACATTGTTATGTGTATCCACATGATTTTGGATATCGACCTTAAATAAAAATACTCATGGCAAACAACACTAAATTAAGGCAAGTTGATTTAGATGGTACAATGATGACACTTATAAGATTAAAAATTGCTCAAATGAGTTGGTTTAAGACTAATTTAGATTTTACCTTAATGTCATGATGCACTTTAGACTTTAGAAATAGACTGAGTTAATCGCCTTACTGGTTGTCTTAGTTGTCATTGTCTTGTAATGTGATTCTTTTTACTGCAAATTATGGAATTTAAATATAATGGTGTTGTCGTTTTATGGTAATGATATTGTAGCTTTATAGTCAGAGATAACACATAAGATGAATTGTGGTTGTTATTTTTGCAAGGTCATTAGGATTTAAATGTAATGTGTTCATTATTTTATGGCAACGATATCATAATTTTTATTGTTAGTGGTAAACATATATAGTGTAATGTCCTTGAATTAAGTACACTAAGTTATCACGACTTAGTAAATGGGGATTTTCAATTAATTGAATATACATTTTTAAGGTTGGGTTGGTAACTCATCGACTAATGGAAACTAAATGAAGTGTTTAGTCTGTACTTGTTGCCAATTGAGTCACAGGTAAGGCTGAGTCTTAACTAATGGGTGGTTATGGTCAGAGTCCATTCGGATTTGTGCTTTCCGTCATCGTAATGGGTTTTTCTTTAATTATTATTGTACTTGGTTGTAATCATTTCATTGCTTGGTCTTCTTATGTCGGGGAGGATGTAGACACCTCCATGTTCCTCAGAACAGTCGCTAGCCCTGAGACCTTAAATGGTTAAAATCGATGGGAACCTGGGCTTGAGCGTTTCTTATGTGTCTTGGAGGTCCTAAC